>CAAAJI010000059.1:191389-206472 GCA_900642245.1 Fragilaria radians | reverse complement strand
TTCTAGCCATTTCACCTTGATTTAAAATCTGTTGGTTGAATCATGCCTTTTGCTGTATATCTGATAAGACACTTGAAGTCTATGAAAGATAAAACCAGTTCAATGTAGGTTAATAGAGAATAAAAGCTGACAGGCATAAATTATTCATGAAGAAAAATCCAAGTGATATGCTATTTGATACTTAAAGTCTAGGAAAGATAGTTGCCGTAGCATCAAAAGTAGCGAAGAATGAGGGTATGTTTCCGTATCTCAGTTTCATTGTCTAATTTTGATGCAGATTTCCGGCTGTAACTTAAGCGGAACGGGGGGATTCGAACTATTCTTTGAGTACTTTTTGCACGATGCACTGAGGAATGAGGGGTGCAACTACCTGGATTCAATATTATTTTTTCAACAAGGACAGTATCTGTCACTATGGCATTGTGTTTAGTGTAATGTGGTAAGTACTGCATATCAACCTTGCAATTCTATCACTATCTCTTCTACAACTCACTAGTGAATCAATGATTTCACTTGTTTGTTGAAAATATACATGCTACTGATGGATTCATTTGTTAAATGTCTCATTGAAGAACAAAAGGTGACAATTGCGTTGCAATTCTATCCTTCAAAGCTCATAAAGGCCTCTTTGCCAACGTATAGTATTGCCATATATTTCAATATTTGAAGACCTCTTAGGCATTATAAGGTTGATGTGCTTGGTATTAACTTCAGATTTACGACTTATTTTGCCAAAAAGAAGTCGCAAATATTCAAGCAACATGAGATTCCAACTTCTCCTTCTCAATTGTCTTTGATAGTAGACTATTCTGGTGATCCCAATTTCCTAAATACACGCTTTCTATTTTGGCTACATTAACTTACTTTTTGTTTCATTTGAACTCACCACTTGATGTTTTGGATTGGGGCCTTGCTGCTTTACTTTTTAAGTTATGGGGATCATTTTTTGGATGCTGATGCTCTTCTGATTTGGAAAAAATTCCACTATATAATGGCCTCAAAATAATCGTGTAATTCCATAAATCATTATGACTTCAATTGAGTTAAGCGACATGTCTCCATTTGATATTCCACTTAATGAAGTGAACCTAAAATGAGCATTCATTTACATTCACGTCAAAGGTTTCATGAATTCTTTATTTTCGTTGTAAAGGGCACAGCAGAGAATGTTAACAAAGTTGATTTATTGCTACTATAGGAAATAATCTAAAGAAACTCATTCGAGATTTATTTTGTAGTACGTAAGATTGATGTGGAGGAAAGTGTATTTTTCATTGCTAAATGTGAAGGGAAGGAAAGATATTTTTCGTTTTAAGTGTGAGGGGAGGGGGGGGGGGGGGAATCAAGGAAATCTAGATCAGTTTTACTTGTTGACGATAGAGAACTAGGAAATTTAGCCGGAGATAGTTGTCACGACAACGAGTTTCAGGAATTATTAGGAAAGTTCAATTTTTCCAGGAAGCCAAGGCAGAAAGCGAACAATTTTTTGAAAACTGTCAATTCTTCATCTACGAGCATTTGTGTTAAAATCATATATTTTCCGAATCCTGGATTGCTTCAACAAAATGTTTATCGCTACATCTTGAAGTTTGAAATTGAAAAGATTCATAAATAGCCCGAATATGTTCCCATTTCATTCGATGATCATCGAGATAACTCAACATATGATAAGAAACGCCAGAATGGAATATGTTCTTTGTGAAAGGGAATTAGTTTGTTAGCATTCTATTACTCCGACATGTGTGTACTCTAGTCAAAAAACCGAAGCACCCTCGATTCGTTTTTAGTCGTGTCTATGAGTCAAAATACACAAAGCTATCCCATAAAAAAACTCAAATCAGTATTTTAAATCTTACTAAAACTGTTTCCTTGTTTTAAATTGAGAAAAAAATGAGAAGATTCTCGTATCGGTTGGTACAATATTTTTTATTGTTTTTAATCACGTCAGATATAGGTCAAAGCCTTCCGGATGGATTTATTAAAGACTTGGTTGCCTACGTTCCTCCATCTGTATGGAAAGATACCGTCATTACAGCAGCAACTGTGGCACCCTACCCACAAAGCTTGAATGATAATTTATCAGCTTCGTCTTCTTCCGCACTGGTTTTCTTGGCATCCAAGGATGGAAAGATTATTGTGGTTGATATTCCTAATTCCAAGTCAACATTTCCACCATCGTCCAATTTTACCATGATGCTAGATTGGGAACCTCGTGTTTGTCATGATGGGACACGTTGGGGTATTCATTCTATGACAGTTCATCCGAAATTCGCTACGACTCACCCGTATCTATATATTATGTATTCCTCTCGAAATACAGACAATGTCTGTTGGGATAAGAAACTGCGTTCGGCTGCTGTGAATCGCGTTTCACGCGCTACTGTAAACTTTCGTCCCTGGAAGCTCACTTCAGAATTGACCCTATTGGAACTTTCCTCAACCCAACAGTCTTTTGTATCCTCTAAAACTCCTCAAGAAGGCACATTATCATTCGGAAAAGATGGTATGCTGTACGTGGCTACAACATCCTACGATGCTAATTCAACTCTTGACCGAACACCTTTCTTGCAGGGTACGATCTTGCGTATCCATGATGATGGAAGAATTCCCAGAGACAATCCAAATGTTTCTCCATTACGAGCAGCCACTCCGTGCGGGAAAAAGATTCCATCAAAACCCGCAAAGAACTGTGCTGAAATGTACGTCACTTCTTTATGAAATTATTTTTGATCTAATGCATGTCGTTAATAAGCTCTCTGTCATACCGCTGTTTAGATTTGCTACTGGACTGCATCGTCCAGTGGAGTTGGCTATGGATCCTGATTCCAAAGATACAACCGTTCAATTTCGTGTATTGGATCGGGGCACGTCGATGTGGGAGGAAATCCACATGGGTGGCACAGATATGCCCCTGGCAAACTATGGTTGGCCATCCCGAGAAGGACCCTGTGAACGAGGATCGGATAAAAAATGTTTTGCTGGTAGTAAGCAACGTTCATCCTTTGATAATCCGATTTACTTTTATCACCACTACCGACAGGAGAACGGTGAAGATGATGAGGCAGAGCCGCACACTGGGGAAATTTCCTCTGGAGTCTTTGTTCCTCAAAAGGCCAGATGGCCCGATAATTATCGCTTCCTCTTTTACGATAAGGTTGCAGGGAAAATCTTTCATTTGGTACAAAGCTCTAGTCGAAATTGTCCCACATGTGTACCGCCAGTTCCAGGCTATCGCAATGAAACCTTTTCAACCTCCTTTCAAAGTCTCATTGACATGACTTTTCAGCTGAACCAGGAGTTATACTTGACAACGTGTGATAATTCCAAGGGTTGCCAAGTATGGAAGGCTCAATATACTGGTATTGTTGACAAACCATCAAAGCCTGTTGCAAAGATTGAGATCAAAAATTTTGCTGGAAAAGAGAATGAAGACATTACATTTGATTCTGTTGGTGGCTTTAAGTTGTACTACTGGGATTTCGGAGATGGATCAAAGTCCGTTAACACCAAAAGTTCTGTCCATGTCTATAAGAAAAAAGGAATGTATTTAGTGACTTTAATTGTCAAGGATCAGGACGGCGTCACTACGCAAGATTTTCGTACATTAGGTATTGGGTCACCGACGATGCAAAGTATCACCTCTCCTAGTTGGGGTGGTCGCTTTGAAGTGGGACAGTCTCTTCAATTAATTGGCAGTTCTGAAGACAGTGAAGAAGTTCCAGATTCACGAATGTTTTGGGATGTTCGTCAAATTCGTATCGGAGAGAATTTCTATCGCACTATGTTCGAGAGAACTGCAGGGAATAAGTTGAAAACTCTTCCAGCACCAGGACCTGAGGACCTAGAGGCAGTCAAGAACAGCTACCTGGAAGTCACCATGACGGCTATGAATAAAGGTGGATTGACCTCAATAGAGTCAATAGCAATTTATCCTACACTGTCAGATATTCTTTTCACAAGTTCTCCACCAGGACTTCAGATTCTTGTGGACGATTTCCTTATTGTCACACCAAAGCTCATCACAACTTGGAAGAATCATACGTTACGATTAGAAGCACTTGATCAGCCACCATTTTACTTTCAATCTTGGTCAGATGGTGGTCCTAGGTCTCGAACTTATTTTGTTTCCACTGCCGCAATGATCGGTCGCCCAAATCCTACTATTTCTGTGACATTTAAGGACAAGTCCATTCCTCTAAAGTCAAAAACAAGAGACTGTTCAAAATCAAAAAAATGTGGTCTCTGTGAAGGTCATTGCCAAAGTGATTCCGAATGTCAGGATGAGCTGGTTTGTTTCCGAAAGGGAGGAAAAGGGCGTGTGGTTCCAGGATGTATTGGGATGGACAAATCTAATACTGACTGGTGCACCTATCCAAATGCTACTCGGACCGTCTCCCTAGTTCCCAAGACACGTGAATGTTTGGAGTCTCAGCCCTGCGGTCGATGCGAGGGTCATTGTCAAAGCAAAAAGGAATGTCAAGGATCGCTTGTGTGCTTTCAAGACGGTGGCCGTGGGAAGTATGTACCAGGATGCAGCGGATTTGATGAATCCAAGACATCATGGTGTACCATTGCTTCATCCAACAATTGATACTACTCTCTATGCACATTTTGCATGTAATTGAATTATAACTTTTATATCTAAGAAAGGATTACTTCTAAAGTAAAATGGCTTTTTTCTTGTACTCTTGTTGTTAGTTACCTGAAAACTTAATTCCTCGTAATTGATATTTCCCATGTTAGACATGTACTATTAGCTTTAGCTGCCGTTGTATCTTGCAATGGATCCTTGAATTCCAATGTCTCATGGTATGAAATACAGTCATAATTCCTGGGGATACGTCATGAGACTACCCAAAATGACACTTTAAATGATGACTTGCTCTTACTGCTATGTCTATCTTCATTTCTTTTGTATTTAGGGCTACCCTTATTAGGACACTAGAGATTTCTGCTTTAGGCATTTAAGCGCCTTTTGAACTGTTAGATTTATAAAATATCCTCATGGATGTTTTCTCTTCAATCTAGATGACCTTCTATGTTTTGGTTCATCTTTCCTTGGGTCATGGGAGTCCTCACATTTCTTGGTGAACTCATGATAAAAAGGGTAAGTTTGAGGCAACAGTAAGATAAGAAAACAAATGATGACCTTGAAGTTTCAATCTGATATCAGAATGGGGGTTACATTCTGATTGAAGATACAAGCAACAATTTTAAAAGGTATGATTCTAGGTGAATTACTCCGCTTAAACCGAATGGATGAAATCCATTATAACTGATCAACTTGGTAATTGGTAGAAAGTCATTGCAACCTGAGAAGTAAGTAGTGCAATTGACAATTTAGCTTAATTTTGGCAGAAGACAATTGCATCCTGAATACTTAAGTAGTACAGCTGAAAGTTGGAAGTAAACCATTGCGCGCTATGAGAAGCCTTAAATACAACTACAATTGACCTTGACACTTTGAGCATCCCAAAAACACTTCCAAAATGAAAGAACACAAAAAGAAATCACTGAAAGGAAAAGAGGAAGATGGAAATAAAAGCTCAACCACTGTCCTAACTCTGGGGTTGACACAAAAGGACTTGATTTATAAATCCCACATATCTTAGAAAATTAAAGCTCAAGACCAAGCAAAAACATGATAAAAAGGAAAGATTATCTTGACTTTGTTTATAGGCAGCATCTTTTTCCTTCTCTTTTGGCTTCAAAAATATAACCGTTCTTTGTTTGACAAAGATCAATGCAATGTTGATTTCATTCTTTGGCATTGTACATAAAATTTACTGAGATGGAGAAAAAAAGAAAGTATATATAAACAAGAAGCAAAATAAAAGATTGCGTAGAATCTCACTATTTGATTGAATCATGAATCATGAAGGAAGTAAGGGGTTTGAAGCTGCAATCAGACTTTGATATGTCAAGTTTACATGACCCCTATACAATGCTTACATACAGAAAGAATTGTTATGTCCATTCATCAAGTGCTTACACCAGCTAATTCATATTGTGTCTTTGCCTCAATCAATGGTGTCAGCTGAGGAATATACCTTTTAACAGACTTGGAGGTGAAAGCACTTTACTTCATTCTTTTTCTAGTCAGAGGCTTTTCTACTTTTGATAATTGCTTATTGACAATCTATTCCATCCACTAGTACACATCCACTCTCGAGACAAATAAGTTGGGTGAGAGCACTGTTGCTAAATGGTTTGCAATAACAATCAAGGAGTGGGATCAAAGATGCTGTAACTACATTTCATATTTTTCCATATACAACTTACAAGGTGATTTTTCTTGAAAATCCACTATTCTTCTTTTGCCTCATCATTTGTTTGCACATCTTATATTTGTACAAAAAGGATACTGCTGATGCATGAAAGTAATAATCAACATCTTCTAGTGCTTTCATTTTTCATAATGCCTACACAAGGTAGATGTAAAGTGATTTCTCAAGGTTTGAAAATCCACTATTCTTCATTTGTTTTATCATTATTTTGCTACTCTTTCATTTTTATAAAAACAATGCTGTTGGCAAGGGGAAGTAATAATCAACAACTTCTTGTGCTGCTAAAGCAGAAAGACATTAAGGAGGTGCTGAAAGCATCTCTGGTCTTTTTTGAGATTGGAGGATCTAATTGGGTATTCAAGGCTTAGAGTCAACTGACCTTGTGTGGACTTGCTCAACTTGAAATATGATTGAAAATACATTGATATAATATTAAAACAAATTATCAAGAATACCTTTACATTATGTTGCAGTACATGCCATATTCAAAATATATTATTACAATACAGAGAGGTCACAAGAAAATGTATATTGCAATAAATAGATATTTCCAAGCTTGCTTTGCGCAGTGCAAAATTTAAAAATGGCTTACTTGTATCAAAGAATCTCTATTATGCTGACAAGCAGTTGCAGCACATGCTCCCAAAAACAAGTTTTCATTTTGCTACTTTCCCATCATTCAATAAAATCATAACACAGGGACATGCAACAGAGAATGTGAAAAGATACCACAATGCTTTCAATAATGAGCAATTTAACACGGCATCAAGGGTTATTCAAGTTTAAAAACAACAAGAGCAGTTGATATTTTTGTCAACAAAAATTCTACGATTTGGATTGCACAGAGCATCAGGAATTGTTCCCGTAAGATCATCATTGTGAAACATTGCAAGATATGTCAATTTTGTCAGTCCAAAGATTTCACTTGGAATGGATCCACGTAGAGAATTCTGATAAAGAGCAAGATCTGAAAGTTCTGTACACTCTCCTATTTCACTTGGAATCAACCCATCTAAATTATTGCCATTAAGCTCCAATCCCAATAAATCTGTTAACCAACCAATTTCACTTGGAATAGATCCAGATATTTGTTTATTCTGCGAGAGACTCAGACCCTTGAGTTTCACACACTGACCAATTTCACTTGGAATTGATCCATCAAGACTATTGCCACCAAGAAAAAAGGCCGAAAGTTTTGTAAAATGACCGACTTCGCTTGGAATGGTCCCAATATGATTATTGTTAAAAATTGATAAGTATTCCAAATTGGAAAAAATACCGATTTCGCTTGGGATGGATCCATGTAGAAGAGTATTATTGCTTAAATCCAAATGTTTGAGCTTGGTACAATTGCCTATTTCGCTAGCGATGGTTCCATCTAAATTGTTATTTTGAAGACTCAATATTGAAAGCCTGGTACATTGTCCGAGTTCACTTGGAATGTTACCCCACAATGAATTCGAATGAAATATGAGATCCTGCAATTTCTTCAAGGCTCCAACTCCCGTGGGTATTGTAGCATTGATCCAATTGGACATCAAATTCAACTTCCTCAACGACGTCAAGCGTTCAATGGCAATTGGAATCCCACCGGTTATGGAACAATTTGACACGTCCAATGTCACTAATGCAGTCAAATTGGAAAACATTTCTTTGGGCAAAGTTCCAGTAAATAAGTTGCTATGCAAATCAAGAATGGTTAGAGAAGATAATCTTTTGATTTCAGTTGGAATGGTTCCGTTTAAGGAATTTATGGATAACTGAAGTTCTTGCAACGTATGAAGATCCGATAGTCCCGCAGGGAGACTTCCTTCCAACTCATTCGCTTGCAAATTGAGAACGGTGAGTGACGTTAAATCTGTGATTTCCGTTGGGATAGAACCCTTTATATAGTTAAAAGCCAAATCCAATTCCTCAAGAGAGCTAAGTAAAGCTATTTCAAAGGGAAGTAATCCATCCAATATATTGTTTGTCAACGAAAGCACTCTCAAAGTTCCATTCACACATTTGTCCTTGTTGCTACTTTGAAACCAGCTACACTCATCATCATTGGTCAACCAGCCTGTATTTTGTTTCCATAATCTTCCCGTTGTGGAGTAAAACAAGGCAGCCATGGCAAAACGTTGAACCTGTCGATCGAATGTGTATGACTTGAAATCAGATTCCTCTAGTAACCAGCGAAGAGCTAATGATGGTGCTGATCCAGATACTTCTAGCTCCTGACGTGATGTATTAGTCAAAAGTTGTTTTATTTTTTCCATCAGAACAGCAGCCTCTGAATCTTCATTAGGATCATTCGAGGACTTTCGAGTCATCATGAAAATAAGGATTGCAATACCCACCAACAATAAGATTGAAATGATGGAAATAAGCTTACACTTAGTGAAGGAATTAGGCTGCAAGTCTTCCACCAGAACTGCATTCACAATATTATTGCCAACCAATTGCGCTTGAGGAATTTGTGGTTTTGTCAGGTCTTCTTCATTATCAATGATAATTGAAGCTGCTATCTGTTCGTCGTCTTGCACGGTTACATCTCTGATTAAGTTCAGAGTTGTGTCGTTATGGATGCTGCAATCATTGGAGCCATGATCATGATTGTAATTCTTTTCAGTCGTAAGATGAGCGGAATGCTTTTCCTTTTGCTTCAGTTTGGATTTCAAAAATGTCTGGCTTTGAGACATTTCTTGGCTGAAGCTATAATCTCTTTTATCTTTCTTGTTTTTCACTTCCTTTCAAGTTGTGCACGTTCTCAAAAAATTGATCAGTATGTTGACTTTCGTTCATTTCCTACGCGTATCAAGAACATGGACTGAGTTTTAGGCTATTCAAACAAACGGGACTATATTTTTCTTTTAAGTGAAGAACTCCCAACACTCCTATAAAAATTTGAGATGGTTTGGACAATTTGGATTGTTCGTGAATGAGAGGACATCGATTTCCTGCGAATGAAATCGAAGTTCATTTTTTATCCAATGATGTCTTTCCGAATTCAAAAAATACAATTTATTTCGTAGAAATTTCAAGATTTATTTGTCATGAACACTTCAACCTGCCTAACCCAAAAATTTATTCCAGTCAACAATTCCATTTGTAGTCAAACAGTGAAACGATGACGAAGAAGTCAAAGGATGAAACTAGTGATAGTCAAACAGCATTTCTTACGAAGAGATCTAAATCCCTCAAGTCAACAGAAAAGGGAAGGCATGACGCTGGTATTCAGGATGAAGAATTTCAGAGAGATGAATGCAATTTAAGCCTCAATGACTGTGAGGTCCCTTCTTTGAATCTAGTCAGAGGTATGAACGTGGAAAACGAAGCACACGTGGGAGCTTTTGCCGTTTCTGGCATTGGCAATCATAGGAACGATGAGGAAGAAGGGAGTGTTCCTGTTGATTCAAATCAAGACTTGGAAACATTTGAAATCAATGATGCAATCACTGATGCACAGTTAGTTGACAATGATGTTTTGAAAGGATTGGTAGTAACAGACTTGAAGCCAAAGTTCTTCATGAGGTACAGACTCATTATCATTACATCATTTCTGTTGTTGGTGGGCATTGTAGTTCTAGGTGTCATGCTGACACGTGGTTCTTCAGACCCTTCCAAGCATGATTTGGCAGTTTCCACTCTGATGGAAGCATTCAAGCAACGTTTGAGTCCTACATCTCTTCAACCATTGGAAGTACCTGATTCAGTACCATCATTGGCCTTGAATTGGTTACTGAATGAGTCTAACTTCAGTGCGTACTCTCTTGATCGTCAAATTCAAAGGTTTGCTATGGCATCATTCTTTTTGTCAACTAAGGGAAGCTTATGGAATCAAAGTGAAGGTTGGCTAACAGATGTTGATGAATGCTTGTGGTATCAAGCTTACAACAAAAGCACATGTGTGAATGGATCTTTGCAAGTACTTTCTTTGCCAAGTAATGGTTTGAATGGATTTCTTCCAGAAGGTGTGGCTCTGCTCAGCTCTCTAGAACTAATATATTTGCCTTCAAACAAGTTATCGGGTACAATTCCTACAGAAGTTGGAACATTGAAAAAATTGAAAATATTATCTCTGGAATTTAATGCACTTTCAGGGAATATTCCAAGTGAAATTGGAGAACTTTCACAGCTTTCATATTTTTATCTTTATGAAAATAATCTGATTGGATCAATTCCAAGTGAAGTTGGAGCACTTTCAAACCTTTCAAGATTGCGACTTAATGAAAATATTCTTATTGGATCTATTCCAACTGAAATAGGTCAATGTACAGAGCTTATCATCTTAGATCTTTCTGTTAATGCTATTCGTGGATCAATTCCAACTGAAATTGGTTTACTTTCAAAATTGATTACATATGTCAATTCCAAAAACTCCTTGACTGGTGTCATTCCTAGCGAGATTGGTTTGTGTTCAGAGCTAAAGGGGCTGGCTCTTTATGAAAATTCTTTGGATGGGTCCATTCCAAGTGAATTTTATTCACTTGTGAAATTGGAATTGTTATCATTTTCTCTAAATGAACTTACTGGCACCATTGCTAATGAAATTGGTTTACTTTCAAACCTTACTGCATTGATATTTTATGCAAACAATCTGAGTGGATCCATTCCAAGTGAAATAGGTTTGCTCTCTAACCTTTTCTTATTGAGTCTTTCCCAAAACATTCTAGATGGATCCATCCCAAGTGAAATTGGTGCCCTTTCAAAATTGGAATCTTTTGATTCATATGAAAATGCTTTGAGTGGGACAATTCCAAGTGAAATTGGTATGCTTTCAAATCTGGGATATTTGTCATTTAGGGAAAATTTGACTGGGACAATGCCAAGTGAAATTGGAATCCTAACAAGGCTTACAACAATGATACTTACTGAGAATGCTCTCAATGGATCCATTCCAAGTGAAATTGGTATGCTTTCAAATCTGGATTATTTGTCAGTTAGGGAAAATTTGAGTGGGACAATGCCAAGTGAAATTGGAATCCTAACAAAGCTTACAACAATGATACTTACTGAGAATGCTCTCAATGGATCCATTCCAAGTGAAATTGGATTACTTTCAAGCCTCATGCAATTGAGTCTTCATCAAACTGATATAGGTGGATCCATTCCAAGTGAAATTGGATTACTTGCACACCTCACAACATTGGATCTTTCTCGTAATGTTCTACGTGGCTCCATTCCAAGTGAAATTGGATTACTTGCAAACCTTACACTATTTCTTCTTTCTCAAAATGATATAGGTGGATCCATTCCAAGAGAAATTGGATTACTTGCAAATCTCACGGATTTGCGGCTTTCTCAAAATTATATAGGTGGTTCCATTCCAAGAGAAATTGGATTACTTTCAAACCTAATGGTATTGGGTCTTTCTCAGAATGTTCTAAGTGGACCCATTCCAAGTGAAATTAGTGGACTTACAAAATTAACATATATTGGTATTCTAGACAATTCCTTGAATGGGATTGTTCCAGCCAATTTTTGTTTTCTAAATCCAGTACCAGCAATATTTGTAGATGATGTAATAAACTGCACATGTTGCTACTGCTGTTGAGATAATTTTCAAGGTCAAATGACTTCTAACTGTTTCAAGTTGGTATCTTTTTCTGGTACTCTAGCTACCTGAAACCAAGTCTTTGGATTTAAAGGTTTGTTGTTAGAAAAGTTGAGTATCCCAAGTCCAATTAAATCTTTGATGTCTATTTGCAAGAAAGAATGGAGAAATTCAAGTTTGTGGAATTGTGCACTAGATAGCATACAGAACATTGTCTTTGTGTACTAGTGATCAGTGTAAGAGCAAGTAAATCAGTTTTATTCTAGCCATAGGTTGCAAGAATTAAAATTTGTTGATCATGAACCTGAGCTGTGGACCACAGACCCACATAATATTCCAGCATCTGATTACTAATTTCAAATTGTGTTATGGAAAGATTGCATTGGAGATAATGTTAAGCCTGAGACAAATTAAATATGACATGAATCTTTGTGTTGAGAATACAAAATTTAAATGTAGTAAAAACAATTTAGAAGAAAAATTTGAAGTTCAAGCATTGTTCATTGGCAGACTAGACAAAGTTGGAAGATCACTAATAAGAGAAATTTGAGAGCAGGATTGATTATTGAAGGAAATTAAGTGGGTGACTCATAAAAAGTTGGTAAGATTACGGTTTGAAGTCAAATTTTATGCATGATTGTAGAAATAGGGATATGGTTGCTTGTTGTGATGGCAACTGGGCTGTTGATGCAGGAACAAGAATCAGTGCACCGGATTCATCATTGATTTATTTGGTCTTCCAATTTATTAGAGATTAAAAAGAGAAAAAGGATATGGCACAATCAAGTTGCAAAGAAAAGTATGTTGTATCATGAATCTGCCAATTGGAGCCTTTGGGTAGGCAAAACAAAGTGCTTCCTATTTCTCATCAGTAGTGACAACTTTAGAATATTCTTATGGCAGAAGCATGAAGGTCAAGAATTTCAAATCAAGGACTACAAAACTGGTTACATGAAAACTTTTGTAGACTGGTGTGAAAATTTTATATTGACGATGATGATTCAAGCTGATACCAAGCCTCAAGAAACTGTAGTTGGAGATGAGAAGCAGGATACAAATTGAAAGGTACTCAGAGTTGAAAAGGTCCGTTTTGAAGCAATATCTGCCCCAAAAAGAAAGCCTTTGGTTTTCTTTTCAAAGAAATCAATGCCGTCAAGAGGCAGTTGAAGTCTGAAAAGGTTACAAAGAACAAGAGGAGGAAGGTTGAAGCAATTCATTAACCACTAGTAGTGATGAAGATGAGGAGTCCCACCTTGTTGCTTTCCCAAACACCTTTAATCCTGGCACTCCTAAGCCAGGAACAAACACTTTACAGGTGATTCAGCTATTTATTTACAGGGTGCTGAACATGAAAAGAAAACCTATCATAAAATCCAGGGATATTTTTGGCTACATGAAAACTTGTCTAGACTAGTGTAAAAAGAGGGTCTCAACAATGAAGGATTGCTATTTTGAAGATGATGATTTAACCTTAGATGTGTTGATAACAAACCTAAAGAACTTGTTGTAGGCAATGAGAAGTAGGATACAAATGAAAAGGACATAAGAACAATCCAGAAATTGCAGGTATGGTCTACCAAATCTGGAGGTGAGCCAATGTTGGATCAGGATGACACTGATTTTTGATGGTGGAGAATCTATGCATGTCCAGGAGAAGATGTTAGGTTGAAATGGAGATAAGTCATCAATAAAAATTTAAGAAATGAATTTCCATGCAGTCTGGAAGAAAATATGCCAATTGGACTGCAGTGTGCACGGTGTTTAAGGTTCAGAGAAGCATAGCCTTTTGAGCTGAATTGTTTGCCTGTGGATACAGCCAAGTATCTTGGTTTGATTTTAACAACAGGTTTGTTCCAGTGGCGAATGATTGCTAAATCAAGTCTTACTGCCATCTCTTCTGATCTTATACCCACTAAAATCTTCATCATTGTGATTTCTTTTCATTTCAAAATACTTCCCAATCTCCTCTATACTTTTCTTTACTGAAGACTCATCTTCAAATGGTAAAACAGTTGTTAACATACATGGTCAAGATCACTGTACCTTTGTTCAGTTTTCTTTTTATCTGACAAATTTTGCTTTTGCATAGTTCAAAGTTCACCATTCTCTTGCAGCCTCCTCAAGATGGCCATGAAGGAATGCATTTTGAATGCTGAGTATTTGCTGTTAGAAGAGATCACAATATCATTACAATATTTGGCAAGTGATTCAACATTAATTCAAACGTTCTTACTTATCCCAAGAATTGAAGACAGTGGATAATTGCAAACAGGGGAAAGGTGGTTGCTTACCTACAACAAAGGTAATGATTTTTTCCAGAATTGGTGATAAAGATAGATTCTTGACAATAGAAATGCACATTGATTTTGAAATCATTAACTATTAATAATTAACTTCAAGAAGAATTTATGTCGCTGCCTTTTCTTTCAAATATGTGATGAGTGTCGACAATTTCACTTTATGCTTTGCCAAGGAACGTACAATCATGACTACTGCAACATAGTTATCTTGTGAAACAAGCCAATCTGCTTTAAGAGCAACTGTATCAACAATTTTCTGAGACAATGGCCCATGCTCTGCCATTGCCCAGATACAATTGGAAAAAACCTGAGCGTTACTCGTTTCATATATCCAGTCAATTTTGGACTCCAGTATGTCAAACAAATTTGGTGACTGAATTCCAAGAGTTGCACATGCCCAGACACAATTTGACACATTCTGGGGGATTCCACATTGAAATAGCCAGTCTGCCTTTGATTCTAATAATCGAAACAAATTTGGTGACTGAATGCCAAGTGTTGCACATGCCCAAACACAATTTGACACGTCTTGAGCATTCCCACTGTTAAAAATCCAGTCAGCCTTTGATTCTAATGATTGAAACAAATTTGGTGACTGTACACCAAGCTTTGCACAAGCCCAGGCACAATTAGCAACATGCTGGGGGGTTCCACTTTCAAATAACCATTCTGACTTTGACTCTAATAATTGGAACAAATTTGGTGCCTGTATACCAAGCTTGGCACATGACCAGACACAATTCCAGACTTCTTGAGGTTTGCCTTGGTCAAATATCCAGTCTGCTTTTAAATCTAATGCTTGAAACAAATTTGGTGACTGTATTCCAAGCGTTGCACATGCCCAGGCACAATTTGACACATGTTGGGGGCTACCCCTTTCAAATAACCAGTCTGCTTTGGCTTCTAATTTGTGAAATACATTGGGTGACTGTATACCCAGCTTGGCACAAGCCCAGA
>CAAAJI010000059.1:149190-159887 GCA_900642245.1 Fragilaria radians | reverse complement strand
AACAAATATTTGTACCATCCCTGTCCAAGCTTGTACTATCCTAGATGGTAACAACATTCGTCCCAATAAGTCACGAGAGGCTTTTTCTTCTCGAAAGGATAATTCTTGTAATGTCATTCGTTGAGATGGAATGGTTGTTTTATTCTTGAGTGGATTTTTCTCCTCCGAAGTAGTATTCGTCATGTCCGAATTTAAATTCATATTATGTATCCATCGATTAGGAGGATTCGAGACAATACATGATGTTCGACCATGAGTAGAATGATATGATAATGAAGAAGTAATAATAAACGAAGTAGTCAATTTATTCTTTGGCAAGGATAACAGGAATAATAACACCAGAAGGAATGATGATAGTGAGATATCGTTGACGAATTGATGCTTCATACTAACTACGTTTACTACACAACAATCAATACGAAAATCAAGATCAACAAAGAAACCAAGACCTTCCTTTTGACATTCACATCGTTGCAGGTAAACCACAAGCACGGTTAAGGGGGAGGTTGAAATAAAATATCAATAATTGGATCCATAACTAGTATTCATTGAGATAGGAAAAAGAAAGAAAATACAAGACCTCCCTAACCAACATCTGCCTGTCTCCTTCCTTCCTTTACGATGTTGAGTCAGCGAAATAATTTTTTTTAAATGTTATTGACATTTCGACTATAACAAAAAAAAGCAAACTCAATGACAAGATCCTACCCAGCACAAAAGAAGGAATAGACTATGTCAATTCTATTCTAAACAGATAACAATGGTCACTCACTTGATTGGTTGATAGGGTGTTATATATATATAAAACTAAATGTACTTCTAGTTGCCTTGTAGAACAAAACAATTGATATATTTGTATGGACTATACATGCATATTGAAGTGATTCATCCATATTATTTCTTGATTCCATGTTGATTACATTTGCTTTGTTGGTCAAATTTGTAAAAGAGATTACAAACAATGACAGTTTGCAGAAATGACCTTTAGGAACAGAAATTAAATCCTTTATCCTTCCTTTACCTACAATTCAACTTGATTCAGAATTATATGGACATGGACTTTCATCAAAAGATTTGTTGATACATGTTTTGAAATCAATACTATTGTCCTTACTATGGAATTGTAATGGATGTATCTGATATAGATGATTGCCTTGGAATTGGAAAGTAATGTGGATGAATGGATTACTGCAAGTGTTCAGAATTATGATGGATGAAATATATGGAACATATTTCAATATTCATTGGATTCATTTAGCTTGAGAAATTGTGAGTATATGCCACTTTCTAGAGCAAGGATGCATTGGAAAAATTAGAAGTGACATGAGAATCTCCAGAGACGTTTTTAATGGGGTGCAGTTGATAAAACATTCACCTTTCAATTTTGGTGTGAAGAGGCATATCAAGGTTACAAGAGAAAAAAAGATGAACATTTGATCAATCCTCTTCTACATCAGTGCATTGGTACCTGCAAATGATGGAAGGAATGAATGAACAGAGAGTATTATTTATGGACATAGCGCATGTTCTTGCTCATTAATTGAGACTCCTTTCTGATTAAACATATTTAACTCACTGGAGCTGTTCGAGTGTTATTATATCTTATTGTCGATCCTTGAAAGGAGCTTTGTCATAAATGGAAAGCTATTCGGTACTTGTTCAATTATTTTGCCAAGCCTGAAAATTCAGAGATTAAATGTGCTTCCTATACATATGATTTAATTTCTATCCCTGCAAGAGCTAGAATGAAAAAATGTCTATGGGCTTGCTCTCTTGGTTGGTTGGCGGTGAAAGTGTAACTCTCGACAGAACTTTAAGTTCCTTCCATTATTGCTGAGTACATAGGTTTCATGGAGATATGATCAAATGCTAACCACAAGCCTGTCTGCACATCGAGACAAACGCGGAAGTATTGTTCAAAAATTTGATCTCGCAAAGATATTATATATGAAGGAATTTCCAAATTTTTTCCTGATTATGTTGTTTCAAAAAGAATAAGGATGGGGGCACCAAAAATGAGTGCAGCGAGGAAGATGAAAGGGATTGCATTATTTTAAGAGATAACATCTTGGAAAAACTAGAAAAAAGAGCAATCTGTGTCAGATATGTAACATCATGATCAGGAGGGGGAAACGAAGTATGTCCTTTGCAGAGGCTTTCTTGTCATTTCTCGTTATACTTTATCACTCACGATAGGCTTCAAGGCAATAATGTGATTAGGTGGGGTTAACTTTTAAACAATTTGAAGGAAAAGACCCACTTTTATGCTCTTCAATATTGAGTAATGCTCTATTAGGATCTATTCTACAATAACACTTTCAAAACTTAATAAACACTTACATCCCTCACATATATCTACAACTCCCAATCTCCCATAAAAATGATTTCCATGAGGTTCAGGCAAGTATTTATCTCTGATTAGACATTCTAGACAAAAACGCTGAGTTTTAAGGGATCATTCTAGGATAGAAGGATTATCTCTGATTTGCTACTGTTAATCTTAGAAGTTTCTGGGATCAACGATGTCATGCTTTATGAGGTTAAGCTTGAGTTTCTTGCCCGCTCCGTTCAATTAAGCGGGAACACTAAGTGTTTGCTTCAACGCCAACACAAACTTGCCATTACTTGTATAAGTGGGAGTAGGATCCTCATCACACGTGTACATCTAAGGTAATTCATAATTATGGATTTACATGAAATTAAGATTTTTCTTAAAGACAATGAAAACTCATTTGGTATTAATTAGTTTTCCATACTTTATCGATTTTTTTCTGTTGTTACCGTTACTTTGGGAAATGTTATGACAATAGATTTCGTGGTCATGATGCAATGCTTTCCGTTTGATTTTAACACTTATAACTTGCACTTTCCATTGTCTGTCTGTCTTTCTATAACATGACAACCATTTTCTGTGGTTTCAATTTTTCAAAACCCCCATATCTTAACATTGTCAAAGACACGAAATTTCAGAAATTATATCCTTGAACCTAATTTATTGTTTCTGGAAATGAAAATTCAATTATTGTTTATTACGAGTGCGCTTGCTATATGGGGATCCTTCCAAAAAAGTTAAACTAAAGTACTAATTATTTGACAATAAATTGACCTACGAAAAATGAACAAACAAGAAATAAAGAATAAATTAGAAACCCGAATGTGGGCTTCTTGTGTGCAACATCAGAAACATCACCTATTTGCCACTTAAAGAGTCCAATAGGATGATGACTCAAGGAGGCAATGATGGATGGGGCTGCTCATATTACCAATCTTGAACTTAGAAAAAAACTGCTTTGAAAATAACATTGCCATAATAAGTGAAACTGCACAGGGACATCCCGATAAAAAAAAGAAAATCTCTAAAGGTGCATAACAATAATTCGTAACAGTTTTTCATAACTCTCTAATTCTGGTACCTCAATTCATGATCTTCCAATACATAAACAAGTACTACGAAATGAATTAGAAATCTCAATTAATCATATATCCTTTATTATTATTCATTGATAGTATCATTACTCTCTATTACTGGTTTCTCAACATCTCCCAATATAGTTTCTGCTTTTGTATGATCTTCCGATGCTGTTACGTCCACATCTGTAAGATTGAGTCTGCGTTTAAATTCCGAGGACTCCAATGCCTTCTCTAATTCTTCGATTCTTCTTGCTTTTTCACTTATGGTTTCGACGAGTTTGCTTTGAGACTCAAATGCATGATGAATATCAGATTCTTGAAGCAATGCCTCAATTTCATGAACTGCAGTCGTCCATAATGCCGCTGCATCACCATTTATAGTTACCTTTCTCAAATTAGCGTAAGTATTCTTGGAATCACGCAATTCAAGGTACTGTTGTAGGAATTGAAGATCTGCAAGAGGTTGCACCTTTCCTTTATTATTGAAGAGATCAGCAATGGAGAGCCTAAGAATTCCAAGTTGCTGCTCCATGAATTTTTGGTTCAATGAGAACGTTAGTCCGTTCGAAGCTAAAGTCCAGCTGGGAGGAATATGTGGGTAGGCGGCTTCAAAAATTAATTTCACTAAACCAGAGATCCCTTCGGCGACAGCGCATGTGTAAATAACATTCATATACATGAGTGGCAACGTATGTTGCAACACCTTCATCTTCTTTTCCTTAATTTCACAGGGATAGGGAGCACTCAATATCGGAACCCCAGCAAAGTCATCGACGAGATAAAGGTAAGCCTTCGCCTTTTCGTCGGCTACGCATTGTTGAAGTTCAACAATTCGTTGCTGCACGATACGGCGAGCCAATGCCAATGGATCCTCACGGAATAACTCCACATGTGTCCCTGCAAGCTGGGTTAATTGGATCTTGTAATCGTCCATGTTATCCTCCACTGTTAAATCCATGATCCTCAATAAATCAGTTATTGTCCAAACTTTGTCGAAATACTGAGGGTCTTCGACAACATTTTCCATACGAGAAACGAATTGACATGACCTAACTAGCGCTAACAAGTGAATTCCCATCTTTTCTGCTCGTTCCACATCCCTTTTTGTCGAGGGTGTAAGCTTTCCAGATTTACTGCGTGCCAACTTATACGGTAGAACCACAATTCCCAATGGAATATCGGGTGCTCCCAAGATGTTATGACGTAGCAAGGATGATGGAGATAAATGCATACGCATGGCAAACTTGAGATCCCAACAATGCAAGTTGGTGCTTCGGAGAGTTACCCACTCCCCTTCAGATTGCTTTATGTTACGATCCTGCAGTGTGCGAAGATAAGCAGCTGATTCTTGCTTCCGATGCGAGACCACTTGAGCGATGGCCTTCTCATGCCAAGTTGCTGTGCTATTTGCGGATCCCCCCATGTCTTCTTCTGGACAAAAGAAGGGATGATTCAAAATATTCTCGATGGTGAGAGATGCCCGTTGTTCATAGGTGCCCAATAAATGAAACAACAGGTCTTGAGCAAGAGGATCCTCGACAAACTTGTATATAGACTCACGTGCCTGTGGATGGCTGAATGTGGCAACTTGATCGTAAGCAAGTAGCTGACCCGATTTGATATTATTGGCAAACAATGGATGTCCTGCTGAGCATAGAGTAAACATCACTTTACCATACGACCAAATATCCACGGGTTCTCTCGCAGCCACTAACTTGTATGGCAATTGAGGTAGCGTCACCTCATCATTTGTTTCATCTGGCTCAAAGTGACAACGAAGGGCGTAGGTCTCACCTGTAACAGGATGAACGTGTGGATTAATTACCAAAGGATCCACTATTACATTGTAACTTGACTGTACAGCCTCCCAATATGCCTTATATATCTTTATCTCAGCAGTACTGAGTTTCACAAATAGCTCAGGAGGGAAGAGACTTGTTGCAAAGTTGGCAGCTCCTGTACTCGGAATACCGGCCATCAATGAGGTTGCTTGTTTGCAAGCTCCTGTCAGATCAGTGAGAGCCCAATATGGTTCGCTGTCACTATTCTCTTTTGTTGGCGTTACTAGTCGGATATTTGAAAGCGACACTCGACCATGAATTAATCCCTTCAGATGGATGGCCTGTAAAGCCTTACCAACTTTAAATCCGATTTCTCGAATCGCACGCTTTTCGAGACGACCTTGATTTAAGAAATAAGTAAAGAGATCTTCATCAGCACGAAAGGGAAGAACCACAGCATACGGGAATAGGGAAGGATCCAATATCACCCCACCTCCCAAATCCAGCGAACGGAATCGTTCATCTTGAAGATCAAAGCGATACCGTTGATCATCCTCACGATCACTTTCATTGAAGGCATTGAAATGATTCAGGAGGGGAACGACAAAGTTGGTGTCATCGGAAGATCCATCCACTGGAATCCCCAAATCGCGACGGCACTGTACCTCCCTTAGATACGCTTGTTGAGATCGCATAAATTTCATGCAAACGGTTCGTGTTTTGACATCAAATACACTGTTGAGGGAGTCCTTAACAGGTGGTGGTGCAGATCCTGTATTCCAGATTTCAGATTCTGCCTTTCCAGGTTCCTCCTCACGATGGACGATTTGTTCCACAGTGATTATATTCTCTGTGGCACGAACTAGAATCGTCATGCCATCATCACTTCGTTGCATGACCAGACTGTCTTGTGCCGACGCAGGAAATTCGTATCGACCAGCAAATAATGTTGCTTGATGCATCACAGCCTTGCAGGCATTGTGAGCAAGATCTCCAAGGGTCTTTCCCTCATCAATGTCAAGAGACTTCTGAAGGAATGTAATGTTATCATCACAATTCGATGGGAAGTACTTCTGAGCATAGGGAGGAAGACGAAGTGTAGTAAGTTCTTGAATTGTAGGGAAGGGCATCTTATGAAACACCATTTTAACCTTCTCTGCGTAATTGTCACGAGGGTCCTGAGCATTGTAGTAGAGAACGAAAAAAGTCCACAATCGCATAGCCACGTCACTTAAGAATGGTGCTTCAATAGCTTCGTCTTCCGCTTCTTCTTCTTTCTTTTGTCCTTCAAAACGACTTTCATCTTGTAAGCTTTCAAGTCGTTTTTGATCATTTACGGTTTGTTCAAGGCTTCTTTTACTTCTTCGTGTAGATCTGCTATCCAAAGTTCGAGTGTCAATAGTATCATCGAATGTGCGTGTATCATCACCTGTATCTGAATAGACAGTATCTTCTTCATCAAACTCATCATTTCGGTATCGAGGATCATCGCGATTGTCGTACAATTCATCACGGCGAGTACTGTCGACACTTAAATAATCATCGTCTTCGTCTTCTCCATCACTCTTATCAACATAGTAACGATGATCAAACTCATCATTATCATACATTGACTTTCGTTCTTTCTTCTGCTTGTCTTTGCCTGATTTCTGTAAAGTTGGTTTTATCTGAGGAATAACAGGAATTGGTTTAGAACCATGCGACGGTGTATTAGACTTCCCCTGACTTCGAGCCTTCTTGGGTTTGAATCCTCTATCAATCTCTGGTGCTTCAACTGTACTAAGTGTTTGCTTCATTTGCAATGCCGGTGAGGTCAAGGCCGATTTCATCCACTCGACAAATTCTGTCATGTGAGTACTTCCCTTGCCCATAGCTTCATCCCGGATGACATTGACACATTGTTCGAGAAGATCTTCCTTTTGACGATGGTGAGGATGATTTGTCCCGAATGCAAAGAGAAGCTCGCGTATATTCAACCAATTTTCCCTATCGGTTTGATTTCCCGAACTGTCACCACTTCCGGATGAATCATGTTGTCTCATTTCATGAAAGTCCAATGCAGTGTAGCGGTGTCCAACAGCTGTCGTGGCCAACTCTGCAGATTCTGGGTACAAGTCCAACATTTGATAGAGAGTCCTGTAGTCAACAGCATCAAATGCTACAACAATATGAAGCGGTAACATGCCATGTGCAGATGATCCGATACGGAGAGCTTCACTTTGTTGTGGTCCAGGCACCAGCATGGGCTGGACAAATAATTTCATACATTCTCGTTGTACGGACAGCTGCTGCTTCTGAAATGCAGTTTCCGAATCGGATATCCAGCCCATGGATGACGCCAAGGTGGCACCCCATCCCACCATGCCAGACGTATTGGTCGCTTCAAATAGGTTTCGAGCATCCAACAGGCAGTGGATAGGTAAATCTCCATTAGCATTGGGAGTGATGGCAATTTTAGGGAATGCATCCACCAAAAGCTGTAATACCTGGTAACATGCTTGATTTAAACAAGCACAATGAAGGGGGAATTGACCATTGGCATCTTCCATCTTGAGGGCAATTTTTCCATTGACAAACGTTCCATGGCGTGACGTTACATATGCTTGTAAGAGGATATCGATAGAATCTCGTGACTGTAAGGGAGTCGAAAATGGATTCGACAATGCACAATGAATGGGTGTTTGAACTTCTTCTGTTGTATGTAACAATGACGTTGGATGTGCTTGAATTAAGAGAGATAAACAATCCTTTGTTGTGGCAACCATCAATGCCAAGTGAATTGGCAAATGTCCCTGAGGATCCTCAAAATGTGCCGCTGTCATTTTTGGACGATCTTCCTCTGGAGTTGTCGATTGCTTTAGAAGCATCTCCAATATATCTGGCAGGGGTGAAAATCCACCACCACCTTCCTGTAGGTTGACAGAATCACGAACTGTATGATTCCGTATTATCTGTTGCCATGCAATATCCTGTTGATACAGAGCCGCATCAAACAAGAGATGAAGTGGTGTCATACCTCGATTATCTTGCAAGACGGTTGCATCCATATAATGGTCCAATAAGGATTGGACAACTTTTAAATGGACACAATTATCACTTGGAATAGGACCATGGAAATAATGAAATTGCCCCAACAAATACGCAGCCCAATGAAGAGGACATCGTCCTTCCGAATCTATGGACCGTGCTGATTTTGAGTTGAGAAGGAGAGCAATAATAGTTGTACTACGTTTTTGCATATAAAGAGGTGGAGCATTTGGATCGGGAGATTCTCCACTGACATGTTGCTGTTGATAAACCTGTAATCCATACTTCGAAGCAGCAGAAGAAGACTTGGTTGACTTGGACCCCGTGACACTCACAAGACCAGCACCTAGGTACCAACTGAGTGCGACTCGGCCAAACTTATCCGCAACAGTCTTACTTCCCGGATAGGCTTGTAATAACAATTTGACAACATCACGAGATGCACCCTCCATGACGGCATAATGAAGTGGAAGACATCCATACCTAGAATCAGGAATGATCGCACACGTTGGTGGTATGGATGTGACGTTGGGCATAGGTATCGGAGGTAATTCGACATTGGGTTGTCTCATCATGACAAACTCCGTCGATGGCATGGGAAGAAAGAAGGCTTCGACAAGTCGTGTGGATCGAGTTGCCGCATGATACCATAATAAGTAATGCAAGGGTGTCCTCCCATCCTGATCACGATGTAACAATGAATTGGGATAACAATCCATTAATATTCGAATGGCCTTTTCATCATCCCGTTCCTTCGTGGGACGACGACAGGCGACATGTAAGGCTAATCGTCCACGAGAATCTTGTATCTGTGCTGCCTTTGGACAAAGATGACATAACGCAGCAATGATATGTGACGGTGCTGTCCTACCAACAATCCGAAGAGGCGTCTCCTCCTTTCTTGGTCCCTCTCTGGTTAATAAATCTCGTTCCAATTGAGGTGACGGTGCTGAATATGGAGCCAACGGAGATTCAAATGGTGGTATCCATGCCTGATGATCACTAATTGAATGCAATTCAATGTATGTCATGAGATCAGTCCATCCTCCCTTTTTGTGTGGACCATTGTCACACAATTTGTGAAGTGTTCCGACAAATCTAGTGTTATTCATTTGAATGCTATATATCTTTCTCAATTCCTGTAAGATACACTTCCAATGATGGTGGTGCTAAAGATTACGTTACTTTTTCACAAGACAGAAACGGCAGAGTAGTTAAATAGAAGTCTGCAAGTATGACATGAGTCGAACAACAAAACTCCAAATTTTGTTCGATACGTCGTATTCAGGATTCCTGGTATGCTAGCGAATTTGCGCACCTTAGCGATGATAGCTTGTAGATCAATTACAAATTTGTTTGTATTCAAGTCACAAGAAAAATAAATCACAACGGATAAAAATAGCGGAACTTTAGCGGTATAGTCTTCGAGAATTTACGTGTGGGGAGGATGAAGGCCGTCTCCCATACTCTCCCGTGTTATTGAATGAAGGAAGGAAGAAGCAAATTCCAGATTCCATATGCCCATTCAGCGTCCGAACTTCGCACTTGTATGTAGTAGATAGAGAATACTCGACCTGCTGCCACGAATGCCTAGTATTGCTGAGTCGGACATCATACATGTAGTCAATTCGTGAAACTTCCAAAGACATCTTGGGCAATATCGCTCTGGTCTGACTTGTTGCAGCTAGTCCAATTGCCATATTGAAAGGACACAACCATCAAAGTTTGTTCCTTGCTACACCACAATCCAATCTTACCAAAATTTTGAACGACTAGAAGTGCTGTTGGAATCCATATATATATTGACGTGGAAGCAAATTGCAATCACAAGTTAATTTGATTTTAAATTCTTGGAATATAAAAGAAAAACACATCGGTAAGTGATATGTGAAATCGTAGAGTTTGATTCCCTCATCCTTCAGATCAGATCATGTCTCTATCACAAGCGTCTATAGAAGTGGTCTCGTTATCGAACGATAAGTGGATACGAGAGAAATCGAGTCATTGTCATCCACATCGTTTTTCCCTGATTCATAGGGAAACGAATTTACTTCACTCCAGCGACGTCACAAGTGTTCTCATATGTCATTTTTTCAACACTGTCGACGCACACTTTCAGTTCGTCGAGTGAGGTTTTGAAATTTGTTCAACGGAATAATCGTACTTTTTCATCGCTAACTCATTTCCACTATCTCATAGTCTACGACACTAGGTACTCGCACTCTATCGAAAACAAAAATTTCCCCACCGCCATAGAGTCTTAGAGAGACTTGGAAATGACAGCATTTACTCAAAGTGAAAAAGAATTTTCAAAGTCACTTCATTACGTTATTTTACCATCGGAACAAAAAGATTCAATCGCTTTGCGTCAAGAATGCATCCAACGTGACTCTTGCAACAGAGTAAGGAAATCGATGGAATCAATAAAGTCTAAAGGTCATGAGACATCCTCTTTGCTTTCATCACCTTTGTATGTTC
>CAAAJI010000059.1:111754-123318 GCA_900642245.1 Fragilaria radians | reverse complement strand
CGCCAAATTCGATGCTGTGTTGCTGTGATGGGTACATAAATGACATTGGATGGTAACCATGCAACTTCCAAAAATTTTAATTGTTGTCTAAGTTCTGCTGTCCGTTGTTCTCGAGGCAGTCCAAATAAAGAATCCGCCAGATTTAGTAGGGCATCCAAAAAATGAGGCGCTTGGAGAAACAATGGATAGGGTGGAGGTTCACTTTGGACTGGCAATAATCCTGTTTTGATATGAGAATACATGGAGTCCAAATGATGCACAGAGGGAGAATTGGACATGGGATCAATGGGTAGAAATCCAGCGTCAATGGCATTCATGACTGCAGATGGAGATGCATCAAGAGTGACAAATCCATCATCGTCGGTAGTTACCATGGGTCCTGTTGTTAAGTAGACCCCCTCCGCAGATTCATGCAAATTCTGTGCTGCAATCTCACCACACTCTACAACTCGGTCTAATAGAGCCTGTATGACAGCCCGTTCTTCAAGGGAATACTTGGTAGATGTCAATGATTTGGAATAATGGTTGGAATCCATGCCTAACAGAGAAGTGAAGCTATTGTTTCTGGACATTGCTTGTGCTTGTCCAGACCCAGCAGTAGAGTGTTTGTTGGATTCTAGACTCTTTTGTTTTTGTTCTGCATGACTCCCCTCCAAACACCACGCTCGGAGGAACCAAAAGCAACAATGAGCAAAGTTGACATTGGTTTGACATCTATCTAAGATCCATGCTTCCAAATCAGCGGTATTGTGATATGCACCATGAATTAAAAAGGATAACAATTGTGGTACATAAAAGGTAAGAGTTGCCCCATCATCCTTCTCAAAGACAAGATCCAATTGTGACATGACATCTTGTTCATAGGCAAAGAGTTGTAGCAAGACACGAAAGGGTGTAGTGGGAAGAATCACCAATGTTGTTGTTGTCGCTGCTGCTGCTGCTGTATGACTACCATTGGTAATGGGGTTTGTTGTACCTACAGGACCTCCTCCGTGAGTGGATCGATTCATACGCATTGTAAAGTCTTCCAATCGTTGTGACCATAAATGTTTTGCAATTTGAAATCGTTGATGCAAACGTGACATGATTTCTATAGTGAAGAAAGACAGAGAGAGAGAGAGAAATAAAAAGAGATAGAAAACAAAGAGTGACCTGAGATGCATTGCGATAAAGAAAACAACGCATTTGAAATAGTCTCCAACTTTTTACAAAAGTTTTGGGTAAAGGAACGTCAATCTCCTGCATATACATATATATATTCTTACCATCATATCCATCAGGTACACATCGAATTCGTTCCAACAATATACGAGGAGAATGATTGTTACTTGTTGTTTCTACATCATTTCTAGATCCATTTAATATTGTTGATGAATGTTGATTTGAATCATTCTCATATTTTTGTTGTTGTTGAGAATGTCGTTGAGCATAGACATAAAAAAGAGAATGAGATGAAGTCGTTGTTGTAGGAGACGTAGAAGGATGATTCGTCCAAGAAGCAATCATGGGACCAGTGGATCGTACATGCCATAACAAGATTAAATGTAATAAATTGGATATCAAATGTAATCCAAGAATCCAATAAATCATTGGAAATGTCGTAGAATGAAGTAGTGTATACGGAGTTGAAATTTGTGTGGAATTGATACTTGTCGTCGTTGGCATCATCATTATCATTATATCATCCTCCTCATTTTCATTCTGACTTGTTTGATCATCCTGTAGTATCCATAATGTTGATAAGGATTGTGGATTCAAGATAAGTATTCCCAACAATTGGAATAGAACTAAAAGTAAGGTAGAACCATAAAAGAATTCATAACACCATCGAAATGGAATTGCTGTTCCCGTATAATTATGATAGGGAAGTGGAATCAGGACAAGGAATAATCGTATCATGACCAATGGTCCAATATAATTTACATGATAAAGAAAATCTATAAATGTATATATATACATATAGAGTGAATGAGTGGATAGATACAGTGAGTGGAATGAAGGAGATGGATTTGTGGAAACCATACAATAAGAAACATGAACGCTCTTTTGTACTTACTCATTCGACTTTCATCATCATCATCGATGACAGGATATGACGATGATAATGTTAACAAGTATAGTATAGTTCCATCACATATCAAACTTCCTAATGCTGGTAATAGAAACGGCATGGTTTTGTTGGCTTGGCTTTCTTTCGTTGCTGTTGGTTCGGTCGTTTCCACGAACTTGTCACCTATCGTTGACGACGAAGAAATACATACTATACTGCAGTACACCTACTACTACACACTCGACGACTAGAGATTCTTCAGGGTAGTTCGTATTGAATTTTCAAATGAAATTGATTCCTAACAATCCATCAATCGTTAAGGGTCTCACGAACTAAAATATACTCCGAATTTATAGTCAAAGAAATGAGATATAGTTATGAAATTTCCCACCAAATCCGTAATACGAAACACTTTTGAGAATTACATCTACTCATGTTGGATAGAAATCTCTTGATTATTCTTGTTTCTAACGTATGTCATCTGCTTCGTCGTCATCATTTCTTGTTTTTCCATTGACGTTTCCTTCGACGTTGTTCCGATTGACGTAAATTATACCACATCGTTTGACAGGATGTACAATCACGTTCTGGAAAATAATAGGTTGCAATATACTTCCATAATCGTCCATAGTGTTGTACTAATTGTAATAACATCATTTTATCCTCTCGAGTCCATGGACTTTTCTTCTTCTTCTTCATTTGTTGAATAGTATTGTCATTTGTATTATTGGATGGTACTACGAAACAGAGATGATGATTCGTATCCATATCATCCTTCATCCCCATCATTGTTACGTCCTTATATAATCCAGGATGAATGACACGATTCCATCGATATCGACATTGAGATTCCGATCGGAGACCTAAAAAGTATTCTAGTGATATACGTTTCCAACGAATTGGTGATATACCTCCCGATACTTCCATGACTGCATTGTAAAGTAAGGAATCTTCTTGTGTGGACCAACGTTGATAGATAGGTTGAGAAGTGAATGTCAAATCATTGGATGAAAAGTAGGTAGAATAAGAAGATTTCAAATCGTTGGCTTCTTCTTTGGATGCCATCGAATTATCAAGTGTATCCGACTGTGTATCATATTTCGATTCCAAGTTCTTGGACATGGATAAGATAAATGTCATGTAGTAATCTGACTTTCCAATGTTGTTGCATATATATGGTATATCACAAATTTTGGAATCGATGATTTTTGTTCACGCATTTTTTCCATCGAATCCCATTTTTGTATCTATATTCCTGCAGGACTACTTGATTCTTATTTTTCAAATTTGAATTATATATAAGCAACCAGGGTAATGTGTATCAGATTAATGCCAATAATAGGTTGACATTTGTACTTCAACTTCTACAGTTGTAGTATCCTCCGATGGAGTATTGGACGAGGATGATTTGTCCCGCATTTCCTTTACTAATTGATCCATCGATGTCACTTGTTCTTGGACACGACTACCAATTTCTTGTAAATCCTTCCAAATAGATGTATACGCTCGATGTTGCAACTCATCAACCTTTTGAAATGTCAATTGCATCGTATGATGTAATATCTTGATTTGTGTATCCAAGTTTATTGGATTATGGTTGTTGGATGATGCAGTGGTTTTTGGATTATTCCTGGTCGACAATAGATATTGACAAATTTGTTCATACCAATTACGTCTGATGAAGGATGATTTACCACCTTCCATTGTCATTCTCGATGGTAAGGACAAGGATGATGATGTTGACGTCGTCCATTCCACAATGACTTGTTCCATACGTTCCAATAAGGATTGTAATAATAATTGTGAATCCATAACCATGGTATGAAATTCATTCAATCGTGACAATAACATGGTGGCATCAACTTGTAACATCTTCATTTGATCATACAACTCTATTATACCACGGGGTAACAAATCAGATGGTAACATGGTTGTTCGGATCGATAGTATCATAATATCATGATTCAAATTGGATAAGGAGGATGTAATTTGTTCTTCCATTTCTTGACAACGTGTACAGGTATCTATTTGTTTGATCCATGCCGCATGTGTCACATTACGATACATTTGTAAGGAATCAAGAGACAAATTACGAGTCATAGTGTTGGATAATAAGGAATCGATGGACACCGTTGGATCCTTGTCCTCATTCTCATGACTACCACCTCGAACAGTTGGAATCCAAGGAATGAATGAAGAAGAAGAGGAGGATGAGGAAGATTTGGAAATATCACGAGTATGACTATGAGTCATGGAAACGCCATGACATAGAAGGATCAACAACAATAGACTGTAACTTTTCATAGTAGGACGTTGCGTCATGTTTGTGGTGGAAAGGTTTTGTATATCAAAAATCGAACGATGCAGAGTGAAACATGAAATACTAGTAGATAGATAGTACGCATGCACGACTACTCAAATGACTGACGTAACATTTTTCTTTTTGAAACCGACTGGTAGGACTAGTTTTCAAGAGTAACAACGTTATTTAGAAAATCAGCAAAGACTTTCCTTATAGTAAGCTTTATGCTCAGATAGTGATATCCTTGTCTTATTTGGTTTTCACTAAGAAGAGACAAGATACCAATATTGAATTACGTTAAGTCAAAAGGGGATACAGTTTTGTAGATTACTGGTATTGTCAAAGTTAAGAAATGATGATAGTCTTTTCCAATATTTACAAAAGTCAATTGTAACATAAAAAAGACATTTTGCTATCATGTACAACAAAGCATTGATACCAAGAAGATTCAAACACTTGAAACACACTCCCTGCATAATGAAAATAAACAAGCAGGAATAAAAGAGTGTTTCCTGTGTGTGAATGCCATTGGTTGGATGGTACATTTCATATTTGATGGTTACATCACATGAAAGAGGTCTTAATGTTATTTGTTGAGAAACATTTTGTATTTAGCTGGATGAAAGATTCAAAACAAGGTAGTTGCAGAGTATCCGGGTAAAGCAACGGGGGCACAGATTCGGTCGGAAGGGACAAACTTAATTGTCTCAAAAGGATGTCAAGACATCTTTTTTGATCATGAGATTGAAATGGGAGCAAGCGTTTTGGTATGTGTAAAGGAGATCAAGCAAGATCAGGCACTGGCTCTGAGTAAAAGAAATCAGATGGATATTAAGAAGTCTCAATCATGTTGGGACATGCTTCAGAAGAAACCACAAGAAAAACGGCCAATGGAGGAAGGGCAAATAAAGTCAAATACATTCGATTGGACAATGCAGGGGAGAATTTGGGGCTTAGGACAAGTCTGGAGAAGGAAGGGATTGATACAATCTTGAAGTTCACAAGTCCAGAGATTCCTGAACAGAATGGACAAGTGAAGCAAAGTTTTGCCACCTTGTGGGGTAATGTGCGGGCGACTTTAAACCATTCTGGAGTCACCCAAGACCTAAGAGATGAGTTGTGGGCTGAATGCGCCGCAACCGCAACAAAATTAAGTAACATTGTGTCCGGGAAGAAGTGTAAAAGTCCTTTTGAAGAATCTTTGGATTTTTGGAAAAGTGGGCATAAAACTGAGCAAATTGTATGGCTTACCTGAGAAAATTGCCAACAAAGGCAACCATTGCCTGTTTCTTGTATGAGAGTAACCACCCTCATGACACCTTCAGAGTCTTGGATCTCAAGAAGAAGTCAGTCATGTTGACTAGAAATGTCAGGTGGTTAGGGAAAACATACGACAATTTCTTCGGCACAAAAGAGCCCAAATTGGTTGAAGACACCAAATTTGTGAGTTGAGAAATATGGGTAGAGCAGGAAGAAACGACCGAAAAAGAGGAAAAGGAAAAAGAAAAGCCATCTTTTTCAATGGTCACAAGGAGCAAGGCCCTGATGGATGCTGATGCGGATGAATTATCTGATGTAGATTACACAGATGAGGAGGAAGAAGCTCTCATGATGACCAAAGAGACTCCAGAAACGGATCCCAAGCTATTTCATGAGGCTTATCATCATAAGGACCAGAAGAAGCACTCTGTTTGGAGAGAAGCAATCACAAAGGAGCTCCTGAGCATGGAAAAATGTGGAGTGTGGTCCATTATGGACTTGGAGAATGTGCCTAAGGGGAGGAAATTGATAGGAAATCAACGAGTGTTTAAGGAGAAACGTAATGGGACGTTTAGAGCCCGTTTGGTGGCTCTTGGATACTCCCAAGTGGCTGGAATTGATTTATCTGATCATTTCTCACCCGTTTTGTGCGATGCAAGCTTCAGAATCATTGTTCCAATGATCCAGAAGGTAAATCTGGTAGCCTGGTCTCTTGACATTGAGGCAGCTTTCTTGAATGGAGACCTTGTAGAAGAAATCTACATGAAGGTTCCTAAAGGATATGTGGAGTTGCATGGTCCTAGAAAGTGTGAGGGAAAGGCTTTGCGAGTTCAAAAATCCATTTATGGATTAGTCCAAGCCGCAAAACAGTGGCACAAGAAGTTTGAAGAGGTCATCCTCAACCAAGGTTTTACCAGAAAAGAGATCAATCCTTGTGCCTTTTTGAAGCAGGAAGGGGAAAATTTCTGCATCCTTTGCATCTACGTGGATGATGGCATCATTGCAGGTGATGAAGCAATGATGAGGGATGTGATTGATGGTCTCAATGAAGTCTTCAAGCTGAAGGTCCAAGAGACCATAAAAGATTTTTTGGGTTGCAAAATTGAGGAAGATTTGGAACTATCACCCTTGGTCAATCCAGGATTGTGGATGAGCTGATCAAGGACAATGTTTTAAGCCAGAAGAAGGAGAAATGGGCCACACCATCAGCTCCTGTTTTTTTCGTAGTTAGGCCCAAAAATTGTGCGGAAGTGATCAATGAGAGGAAGCAGAAGTGGTTCAGGTCCACTATCAGGACTCTCCTCTATCTGGTCAAACTGTCAAGACCAGATTTGGCCAATCCAGTGAGGGAAATGTCCAAAGTGATGGATGGCGCCACCCCAGCACACGAAAAAGAACTAAAACGCCTTGTGGACTTCGTTTGTCAATCAAAGGACAATAAATTGAAGATCAAGGCTGATCCTGGAGAGAAATGGGTTATTAAAGCATACAGTGACGGCGATTTTGCGGGAGATAAGGATGAAAGGAAGAGCATCACTGGCTATATCATCCTCATCTGAGGTGTCCCTATAGCATGGAGGTCCAAGGCACAGCAAACCATTTCCTTGTCTAGCACAGAGGCAGAGTACAATGCCTTGTGTGAGACGTTCATAGTGCAGATCATGAAAACTTTGGGCATTGATGTAAAAAAACCGGTTAAAGTCCATGTTGACAACATTGGATCGATTTTTATGTCGAAAACCGGTCTTCCGGTGATGGAACGAAGCATATTGATATTAAGCATAATTTCGTTCGTGAGCAGATCGAAAATGGGCTCGTCAAGGTCATTTTTGTCAAATCTGAGAAGAATTGGCTGACATCTTTACGAAGAACTTAGGAGGCAAAAGTTTCAAGTTTGACCAAGCTAAGTTGCCTTAAAGATTGTTCCAATTGAAGTGGGAGGTGATGGAACAAACAAAGGAAGGGTGTTGCATGATACATTTCATTTTTGATGGTTACATCACATGAAAGAGGTCTAAATGTTTTTTGTTGAGAAACATTTCGTATTTTGCTGGATGAAAGATTCAAAACAAGGTAGTTGAAGCACATCTGAGTTAAGTCTATCAATCAACTTGTTTTTTGTGTGGTTTTACTCCTTGTCTTGTCAATCAACTAGAGTTTTTCAACTCAATTCTTTAACAAAAGTCTCGACAAGGTCAAGTGCTTATTTGGTACTTCCAAGCTCATCAAGGGTCTTTATTTTTATCACTCACATGGCCTGTATTTTGTAGTCACCCTAGCAGAGGATCAAATTCTATTATTTCCTTCATATGTAGTATACAATGCTCATTAAAATCTTTGTATTGAAATTTTTCGGATCATTGGGCCTTGACATTACAAACTATATTGCTTCTCCATATATTGCAAAATTCTATCCATGTCACAAATTTACTCCAATGATAAGGCTCATGACATTTGCGTTTATAATCCAGATGCAACAAAATTCTAACAAACCTTTAGATAAAATGGCATACTGCAAGCAACAATTCTCTTTGGATATATCATCTCACACTAGTCTTGAGACTCGAATCATCCTATTGTTCGCGACAAAATCAAGACTTCATTTTTTTGCTTTCACAATTGATACATTAAAAGTCTAATAAATACGATTATGCTCTTTCGATCCATAAGGCAGCAAAGTTTGCTTCTCTGTGCCACTTCAAGCTTAATCATCGTTTTTTCTACAACTCTCCTTCGCGTTTATCACAACAAAAATTGTTTTCACAATGATACATTTTCTATATGGCTCCAAGTATCCTTGAAGTCGAGAAAGTCGTAGCCCTTTTAAGTCCAGGAGGAGTGGAAGTACAGGATTTTGATCTTTTTGGTTTGTACTTGCTGGTAATCTCCAAGCCATCCAAAATTTTCCATAGAATATTATTGATTCCAAAATGTCAAAATAAGGACAGACTTTCAAAATGCAAGATTTCACTTCCTCCCTTTCTTCTTTGCCTTTTCATTAAGAATTTATTGTCTAGTATGAATCCAAGCTCTCTTATCCGATTTCACTATCTCTCATTTTCTCCAGGCGACTCCGTTGGCTTTGAGCAAGAAAGCAATCTTTGGAAGCCATTGCTTTACCTCCTCTATATTGAGAATAGTTTCCGGCGCTAGTTTAGCAGCCAAGCTGTAGAGCCATAGAGGATATTGTATGCTTTTTGGTTTTAACTTTAAACCAGTCTTTGACCTTTGCTTCCTGAATGGCCTGCGGAATCATTTTGTTCATTGAGTCAAAGTGCCGATTCCCTAAAACCTCGGAGGCTAGAGGTATAGATAGTTTTGTAGAAAAAGCTAATCCAATCAGCGTTCAGTACTTTTCAATCTATACACTTTCTTTAAAAATTGCGAATCACGATAATCAAGAATTTGTAATGAACCATATTCAGTCACAAAAGAGTATAAGAATGAAGGAATTTGAAGCAAAGATCTAATTAGGAATTGTGTTAGAATCCGTGATTATCCGTCAAATCGCTCTATTTACCCACCCATACTAAGCCTGACTTTGAGGGAAATGAAATGCATCAAAGGATGAGTTAAAATGATAATGCTTTTATTTCAAAAGAGGGTTAAGTTCCTGAGCAAATAATCATTCTATAAACAATTTCGGTAGGCTCTGAGATGTATGTTCTCACCTGGGTCAGCCATATATCCTTACTAGTAGTACAAGTAACGATAAAGAATTTTTTTGTTCACACATCTATTTATAGAGAGAAAAGCTTTTCTTTCTCCAGCAATTTCGTATGATGAAAAGCAATATTTTGTTAACAGGCATAACAATATATTGCACATAAATCGAGTGTTCCACGATAATTGTAAAGGATAATTCTCTTTACAAGACTTGAATGCAAAAGGAAGAAGTCTAAGTTTGATAATGACTTCTCCCTTTGGTTGTACTCCTCATCCGAGAGTTTGAAAGACAATAAACAATGATACCTTTGCTTTGATTGTCCATTTAGTGAAAAATGATTCTTGAGAAGGATAGTTGATTTTTGGATATACATGCTTTGTAGTACTTTCCTTTCAATTCCTTGAGGTTGGTCTGCATTTTTAATTTCTTCTGTAGGCACCATAGAATCAATACTCCTAATTAGTGTTCTTTGGGAAAACCAGACTCATATTTTTGAGATAATCCAGCAGCTGTCAATAGTCAGGAATTCTATTCATAGAATAGACTGTCTGCTCTTCATAAACAGGTTTAGAATAAACCCCTGATGTGAAGTACCCATTGGCCTAGTTGTCTACGTGAAAGCATACAACTTCGTAGTATGCAATTACACCATTAACTGGTAAGGTAGTGATGCTTAATTGTTTGTTAAGCCCTCCTCTGGAATTTTCATGGACAATGATATTGAAGTTGTGTGACAATGAAAATGAGTGTGTTTTGACACAGAAGCTAGGACTTTAGGTTCAGTAACGTTTCTTTTCAGATATGAAAGTGTTATTCTTCGAAGCACTGGAACAACGAACGAGGGCCTATCTTTGTTTCAAAAGTATCCGGATCGAATAAATGAGGGCTTATCGTTACGAGGATAAAGCGCAAATAATGGATAGATTACAGTTTTATTTCTAATTGCCTTACGAGTAATGCTTCCACGTATTCAATATATATCGCAAGACACTCACCATTCTACATACACAACCCCACTCAGTTTTTATTGATATTGTGTTTGCAATTCTATCCGTTATTTGATTAGCGGACTGGGGGTATACAAGTTTCAAATCATGTCGGTAACTAAAAATGTGTGGGATTAAATAGTAAACTCAGAGTGTACTGAGTTCAACGCTCTTCTTTTCCATATAGAATTGATTTTAACGGATTCTTTTTGTGACATTTGATATTGCCCTAGGGAATGCATATCATGGGCAAGGGATTCAATATCATTCCTTTGCTTCAAATGACTGACGACTTACTAGCATTCGGGAAGGAATCGCATGATCTGACTTAACTTAATCTTGCGAAGATCACCTTACATGACACCTCAAGCCGTAATATCGAAAGAAGTGGCATTCAATTACCCAACTCGACGAAATTCTTCTGTGACTAATAATATAGAGCACCACTTTTTTTGCTACTACATTTAACTGTTTTGTGCCGCATCAACAGACATTGTATGCAGGAAACAAAGAAGCCACCAACCTCAATATTGTTTTTGATTGTCAGATGCGTTCACCACACAAGCTAAGATTGATATCATACACCACGATCACATTCAGATAAGTTAAGATGACCTTTTTGAAACTAAGTCGCAAAGACATTTGTGATGAATGTACGATCGAATCGTCTCAAGGATCAACTAAACATAAAGAGATCCCGCAGCGACAGGCTCGCTCTCTATGGTACTTTCGATCGAAATCAAGAATAATTCAGTTAAAAAAACGACAAAAGTTATTTCCCTCCTTCGTCCCCAGCTCACACGATGGCTTACATCTTGCATGCCGTACAGAAAACGGCAATGAAGTCCAGGAGATCCTTACGTATGAAGATATCAACTCTAATGATGGAATGGAAAACCATGGTGCCACGCCGCTCCATACAGCCCTCATTCATGAGAAGTACGACGTTGCCATGTCTTTGCTTCGAGAAGGTGCCTTTGTTGGCGCCGTAGCCAACAATGGGTGGACACCTCTTCATATTGCCTCATCAATGGGTTGTGTGGAAGTTGTTACATCTCTATTGGAAGTATACAAAGCAGACTGTCAGGCAAGGGATTCTCGTGGCTGGACTCCTCTCTTTGTGTCTATCTTTCGTGGTCATATTGGAGTGATACAAGTGCTGCTTGGCAAGGAAGTATGCATTCGGGACTTCAGAAATGTTACGGATTACTATGGGCAAACAATGTTGATGACTGCATGTCAAGGTGGTCATAAGGATACCGTAGAGTTACTATTGAGCATGGGGGTCCACGATGTTGA
>CAAAJI010000059.1:99932-111734 GCA_900642245.1 Fragilaria radians | reverse complement strand
CCTCATCCTCAGTTTCGTCCTCACTCCGTGTCATTAGTGATCGATGTTGCAACTTTTGTAATGTTTCATGAGCTGATCGTGCTGTATCCCGTGTGAAGGTAGTAACCTTATCCAATAGACTTTCAAATCGTCGAGGATTCCGCCGTGATGTCCTCCATGCATTCAGTACGTCGCGTTCATCCGGTGGTCCATCATCTCTCATCATCCATTCTTGGAATCCAGAGGATGTTGAAGAAAAGGATCGATTCCGATTGGTTGTAGAGGAATGATGGAAAGGACAATAATCAATGACCTCAAGTGTGACAATACAGGGAACTCGTTCCTTGGTTGAAATGGCAATACTTTCTTCCGCCACGATACGCCAAATTCGATGCTGTGTTGCTGTGATGGGTACATAAATGACATTGGATGGTAACCATGCAACTTCCAAAATTTTTAATTGTTGTCTGAGTTCTGCTGTTCGTTGTTCTCGAGGCAGTCCAAATAAAGAATCGGCTAGATTTAGTAGGGCATCCAAAAAATGAGGCGCCTGGAGAAACAATGGATAGGGTGGAGGGTCACTTTGGACTGGCAATAATCCTGTTTTGATATGAGAATACATGGAGTCCAAATGATGCACAGAGGGAGAATTGGACATGGGATCAATGGGTAGAAATCCAGCGTCAATGGCATTCATGACAGCAGATGGAGATGCATCAAGAGTGACAAATCCATCATCGTCGGTAGTTACCATGGGTCCTGTTGTTAAGTAGACTCCCTCGGCAGATTGATGCAGATTCTGTGCTGCAATCTCACCACACTCTACAACTCGGTCTAATAGAGCCTGTATGACAGATCGTTCTTCAGGGGAATACTTGGTAGATGTCAATGATTTGGAATAATGGTTGGAATCCATCCCTAACAGAGAAGTGAAGCTATTGTTTCTTGACATTGCTTGTGCTTGTCCAGACCCAGCAACAGAGTGTTTGTTGGATTCTAGACTCTTTTGCTTTTGTTCCTCATGACTCCCCTCCAAACACCATGCGCGAAGGAACCAAAAGCAACAATGAGCAAAGTTGACATTGGTTTGACATCTATCTAAGATCCATGCTTCCAAATCAGCGGTATTATGATATGCACCATGAATTAAAAAGGATAACAATTGTGGTACATAAAAGGTAAGAGTTGCACCGTCATCTTTCTCAAAGACAAGATCCAATTGTGACATGACATCTTGTTCATAGGCAAAGAGTTGTAGTAAGACACGAAATGGTGTAGTGGGAAGAATCACCAATGTTGTTGTTGTCGCTGCTGCTGCTGCTGTATGACTACCATTGGTAATGGGGTTTGTTGTACCTACAGAACCTCCTCCGTGAGTGGATCGATTCATACGCATTGTAAAGTCTTCTAATCGTTGTGACCATAAATGTTTTGCAATTTGAAATCGTTGATGCAGACGTGACATGATTTCTATAGTGAAGAAAGAAAGAGAGAGAGAGATAGAAAGCAAAGAGACATGAGATTCATTTGCAAGAGAAAACACAACTCATTGGAATACTCTCCAACTTTTTACAAACGTTTTGGGTAAAAAAAAGTCCATCTCATGCCAAATCATATCTTACCATCATATCCATCAGGTACACATCGAATTCGTTCCAATAATATACGAGGAGAATGATTGTTACTTGTTGTTTCTATATCATTTCTAGATCCATTGAGTATTGTTGATGAATGTTGATTTGAATCATTCTCATATTTTTGTTGTTGTTGTTGTTGAGAATGTCGTTTAGCATAGACATAAAAAAGAGAATGAGATGAAGTCGTTGTCGTTGTTATAGGAGACGTAGAAGGATGATTCGTCCAAGAGGCAATCATGGGACCAGTGGATCGGACATGCCATAATAAGATTAAATGTAATAAATTGGATAGTAAATGTAATCCAAGTATCCAATAAATCATTGGAAATGTCGTAGAATGTAGTAGTGTAGTTGGAGTGGAAACTTGTGTGGAATTTGTAATTGTTGTCGTGGTCGTTGGCATTATCATTATATCATCCTCCTCATTCTGACTTGTTTGATCATTCTGTAATATCCATAATGTTGATAAGGATTGTGGATTAAAGATAAGTATTCCCAACAATTGGAATAAAACTAAAAGTAAGGTAGAACCATAAAAGAATTCATAACACCATCGAAATGGAATTGCTGTTCCCGTATAATTATGATAGGGAAGTGGAATCAGGACAAGGAATAATCGTATCATGACCAATGGTCCAATATAATTTACATGATATAGAAAATCTAGAAATGTATATATATACATTTAGAGTGGAATGAGTGGATAGATACAGTGAGTGGAATGAAGGAGATTGATTTGTGGAAACCATACAATAAGAAACATGAACGCTCTTTTGTACTTACTCATTCGACTTTCATCATCATCATCATCGATGACAGGATATGACGATGATAATGTCAACAAGTATAGTATAGTTCCATCACATATCAAACTTCCTAATGCTGGTAATAGAAACGGCATGGTTTTGTTGACTTGGCTTTCTTTCGTTGCTGTTGATCGGTTGCTGGTTGGTTCGGTTGTTTACACGAACTTGTCACCTATCGTTGACGACGAAGAAATACATACTATACTGCACTACACCTACTACTACGCACTTGACTACTAGAGATTCTTCAGAGTAGTTCATATTGAATTTTCAAATGAAATTGATTCCTAACAATCAATCGTTAAGGGTTTCACGAACTAAAATATACTCCGAAGAAATAGTCAAAGAAAATGAGATAGAAAGAAGTAGAGTTGTGAAATTTCCTACCAAATCCGTAATACGAAACACTTTTGAGAATTACATCTACTCATGTTGGATAGAAATCTCTTGATTATTCTTGTTTCTAACGTATGTCATCTGCTTCGTCGTCATCATTTCTTATTCTTCCATTGACGTTTCCTACGACGTTGTTCGGATTGACGTAAATTATACCACATCGTTTGACAGGATGTACAATCACGTTCTGGAAAATAATAGGTTGCAATATAATTCCATAATCGTCCATGTTGTTGTACTAATTGTAATAACATTATTTTATCCTCTCGTGTCCATGGACTTTTCTTCTTCTTCTTCATTTGTCGAATAGTATTGTCATTTGTATTATTGGATGGTACTTCTACACAGACATGATGATTCGTATCCATATCATCATCCTCCTTCATCATCACATCCTTATATAATCCAGGATGAATGACACGATTCCATCGATATCGACATTGAGATTCCGATCGGAGACCTAAAAAGTATTCTACAGATATACGTTTCCAACGAATTGGTGATATACCTCCCGATACTTCCATGACTGCATTGTAAAGTAAGGAATCTTCGTGTTCGGACCAACGTTGATAGATAGGTTGAGAAGTGGATGTCAAATCATTGGATGAAAAGTAGGTAGAATAAGAAGATTTCAAATCGTTTGCTTCTTCTTTGGAAACAATCGAATTATCAAGTGTATCCGACAGTGTATCATATTTCGATTCCAAGTTCTTGGACATGGAAAAGATAAATGTCATGTAGTAATCTGACTTTCCAATGTTGTTGCATATATATATGGTACATCACAAATTTTGGAATCGATGATTTTTGTTCACGCATTTTTTCCATCGAATCCCATTTTTGTATCTATATTCCTGCAGAGGACTACTTGATTCTTATTTTTCAAATTTGAATTATATACAAGCAACCAGGGTAATGTGTATCCGATCCGTTTAATGCCAATAATAGGTTGACATTTGTACTTCAACTTCTACAGTTGTAGTATCCTCCGATGGAGTATTGGACGAGGATGATTTGTCCCGCATTTCCTTTACTAATTGATCCATCGATGTCACTTGTTCTTGGACACGACTACCAATTTCTTGTAAATCCTTCCAAATAGATGTATACGCTCTTTGTTGTAACTCATCAACCTTTTGAAATGTCAATTGCATCGTTTGATGTAATAACTTGATTTTTGTATCCAAGTTTGTTGGATTATGGTTGTTGGATGATGCAGTGGTTTTTGGATTATTCCTGGTCGACAATAGATATTGACAAATTTGTTCATACCAATTACGTCCAATAGTACGAAATGATTTACGACCTTCCTTTGTCATTCTCGATGGTAAGGACAAGGATGATGATGTTGACGTCGTCCATTCCACAATGACTTGTTCCATACGTTCCAATAAGGATTGTAATAATAATTGTGAATCCATAACCATGGTATGAAATTCATTCAATCGTGACAATAACATGGTGGCATCAACTTGTAACATCTTCATTTGATCATACAACTCTATTATACCACGGGGTAACAAATCAGATGGTAACATGGTTGTTCGGATAGATAGTATCATAATATCATGATTCAAATTAGATAAGGAGGATGTAATTTGTTCTTCCATTTCTTGACAACGTGTACAAGTATCTATTTGTTTGATCCATGCCGCATGTGTCACATTACGATACATTTGTAAGGAATCAAGAGACAAATTACTAGTCATGGTGGTGGATGTAGTGGTGGATAATAAGGAATCGATGGAAACTGTTGGATCCTTGTCCTCATTCTCATGACTACCACCTCGAACAGTTGGAATCCAAGGAATGAAGGAAGAAGAGGATGACGACGGGGTAGAAGATTTGGAAATATCAAGAGCATGACTATGAGTCATGGAAACGCCATGACATAGAAGGATCAACAACAATAGACTGTAACTTTTCATAGTAGGACCCTGCGTCTTCATGTTGTTGTTATAAGAAAATGGAAAATGGAATTTTACGTTTCTAGAAAAATCTTCCTAGGTGATGCAACGAACGAACAAACTCTGTGCATAACATGAAAAAAAGGTACGTACGACTACACCTCCATTCATTTTTTTTCAAGAGCTCTTCCTTCCTACATACTCAAATCATATCCTCGTGGACTACTCGCCTTAACGTTTTTTCAAAATTACGTACGTACGTACGTTACCATTTCGAGGAAGGAAATAGAAACAAGAAACACTTCCTTCCTATCCATCCTATATTTGGTTTTTCATGAAACGAAAGACAGGTTTACCAATAGGTGACTCTTAAAAATCTATGTTTGGAAATGTGTTTGGATGATTGGAACCTTGTATTTAAAAAACAATTGTTTCACCACACGCAATAATAGTACTTACTATTTGTGATCAAGGTCACCAAGTGATGAATCAATGACACTAGCTAATATTCCTCCAGATGCAACAATCATAACAAACCTTCCTACATAAAATGACATGCCACAAAACAAACAATACAATTTGAATAGATCATCTTATGTTAGTCTGGAGCATGGAATAATCATTATTGGATTTTTTTTCATACATCAACTGGAGTTGTAATTGTCATTTTCACTCACAGTTTTGTTGGTCCAGAGTTGTAATTGTCATTTTCACTCACAGTTTTGTTGGTACAAAAAAAACAGATTGCTCAAAGGATAAAAGCTGGTAGATTATGTATGAAAATCTAAAATTGAATGGATGCTCTTTTTATTGCCATTTCCAGGCTGGTTCAAAAAATTTGCAATATGAAAAAGACTCATGTTGATGGAATCAAGGAAACGTAAATTTAACATTGCAGGGGTCCTAGCAAGATGTTTGAAATCTAAGAGCCATTAGAGCATCTGGTGCGTTGGATTACCATACAAAGTCTTTCGCCAGTACGCAAAACATTCAAGGGGGGCTCTGAGATATATGTGATCTAGGACAAGTAATGATAAAGAATAAGGATTTTTTTCTTCATGTATCTATTCATGATGAGAAAGCTTTATTTTCCTTTCCTTTCTTTAGCAATGATGAAAAGTTGTATTTTTCTTTCTGGATACCAAAAAACTTTATTTTGTCAACAACAATGACAACAACATATAAGTTGAGTATTCCAAGATCAGCCTAGCGGATAAATCTCCTTACAAGACTTGACTGCAAGAATTCCTATGGAAATATCCCAAATAAGGTCATGACTTCTCCCTCTGATTGCCCTCCTTATCCCTGGATTTGAAGACAGTAAACAATTACACCTTTCCTCCAATTGTCCATATAGTGAATAGTTACTCTGGAAAAGGATAGCTGGTTTTGGACATCCATATACCAGATGATTTGTAGTGCTTTCCTTTCATTCCTTGATGATGGTCTGCTTTCTAGACTCTTTGGTAGGCATGTTAAAATACCTATTGTAATTGCTAAAATAGATTAATAAAACTATCGCTATAAGAATAGAAATTCTCATCATTGTTTTTACATATATGATTGCCAATCATCACGCTTAAGCTAAACTAAAACCTAATCCTTATATTGACTAAGAATATTGGAGATATATACCCTTCCTATCTCCCATATTTAACCTTCCGAATTGCTATTAACTCTTACCAAAACTTACTTTCATCTTTAACGTAAACATCCCTGCTTTTTCTCTATATAAATCTGCAACATTCTTGCTAACATCATCAATATCAGAATCTGATCCAATCATCTAACAATCATCAACATAAATTGCGATCAAAAGAACACCTTGATCAGATCAGTTAATCCAAAGACACGGATCAATTGAACTTCCATTAAAACCACATTCTTTTAGAGCAGCCACAAGTTTACTAACAATTCTCCTACACTTTCAACAAGACCCTAGACAATTTTGTTTTAATTTTGTTTAAATGTAGATTTCACTTTCCTTTCACTTCATACCCATTGGAATCTCCATATATAGATTGTTTCGTTTGAATCTCCGTGCAAAAAAGTGGCTTTTATTCCACATCATGAGCAACAGAATCCGGAATGTCGTCACATCATTTATAACCGGAGCAAAACTCCCCTGAAAAAATCAACTCTGGGTATTTGAATATACCCGCACGCCACTAACCGTGCTTGACAAAACTCCGTACCGTAAATCCACTTTTAATACAACTTCAACCGTTTAGTAACTCCGATTTTTGAATTTTCCTCCAAATCTTGTGCTTCAATAAATCGGGATGGATCAGGGTTGAACAAGTTATTTAAATTCGAAATTTCTCTCGAAACTTTCTCATTGTTAACTTTAACTTTTTTGGTTGGTAATTCCTTTTGTTCTTTTGTGGTATCTTTTTCAAAGTCTCAAAACATAAATCCTCTTCAAACTTCTCAAGGCTATCCTTTGACTTGATCCTCTTGACTTAACACTCTTCCAATTGCTACTACTGCCATCAATGGACAGAATCATTCCGTGAAGGCAATCTCATTGAGTTCAATAATCCTCTTTCCTGCTTACGTCTTCTCATCTATTATTTCAAAGCTTCTAGGTATCTCTACCTTTTCTGGCAGGACGTCTTTGGTCGACGAGCGTTTACCCTTCCCTAAAAACGTTTCACTTCAACTGGGCCATTTTCCCTTTCTTCCTGAGATATTAAGGACCTGATTAGCACTAAAATCCGTCATCTCACAACAAATCAATTAAACAAATTAAAAATAATATTCAGACTGATTACTGACAACAACATTTCCAAATGAAGAGGCTTTACAGTATGCACATAACGTTTAAACATTTTAAAATACCTCTTCACACTTAAATTGTATTTGCTAAAATAAATTAATTAATCCATCGCTAAAAATAGAAGTTATCATCACTGATACACACATAAATGATTGCCAATCATCTGACTTTAACTAAAATAAAACCTAATTCTTATTTAGACTAAGAATATTGGAGATACACTCCAATATAGGAATCAACGAATCATTCTCCTCATTAATGTTCTATGGGAAATCAGACTCATATTTTGTTGAGATAATCCAGCAACTCTCAATAGACAGGAATCCTAGCAGTAAAATGGACTGACTGCTCCTCATAATCAATCTTAAAATGAATAACAAAGCATATTGATATTCCTATGCTCATGTGAAGAGAAAACTGTTCTTATATCGGTTGTTGCGTCACTTCAATTTAATTTCTGTTCAAGGTAGTTACTTATATGGATGCGATGTTTGTGTTCTGTAGCATCTTACTTGATGGACCTTACAGTGCCTGGGGGCGGTTTTGCATACAAAGTGAGGTGCCAATTGAACACTTTGTTTTGTGTTTGTGCATCCAACTTCGCAAAATGCAATTATAGCATTGACTGGAAAGTTGATGACGCATACTTTGTTTGTTGCGTCCTCCTCTGGAGGCTTCATGGACAAAAATATTTATGTGGTGTGACAATGATAGTGAGGTGTGTCTTGACGCAGAAGCTAGGACTTTAGGTTAAGTTACATTTCTTTTCAGACAGGAAAGGAACACCGAATGAGGTTCTGTTTCAAACGTATTCAGATCGGACAAATGAGGACCTCTCGCTACGAGAATAAGGCGTTACAAGTAATATAAATTTCTAATTTTCTTACCATTAGTGCTGACCTCCTTCCAAATATTCCTTGGATATTGCAAAAGATTGACCATTCAGAAATTACAATCCTACTTGGTTATTAAATGATTTTGCTTTTTGCATACATATCCGTTATTTGATTAGCGAACTGTTTTATACAAGTTTCAAATCATGTTGGTATCTAAAAATCTCATATTGCAAGGAGGTCAACGCTTCTCTTTGCTTTTAACGGTTTCTTTTTGTGACATTACGTATTGCCCTTGAGAATGCAAGGGATTCAATTTCATTCCCCAAGTTTCATATGACTGACGACACCGTAGCATTCTGGACGGAATGGTATGATCTGGATTAACTTAATCTTGCGAAGATCACCTTACATGACACCTCCAGTAGTAATATCGAAAGAAGTGGTATTCAATTACTAAACTCGACGAAATTCTTCTATGACTAATAGTATAGAGCACCACTTTTTTTGCAAATACATTTAACTGTTTTGTGCCCCATCAACAGACGCTGTATGCAGGAAACCAAGAAGGCACCAACCTTAATATTGTTTTGTTGTCAGATGCGATCACCTCTGAAACCTAGATTGAAATCATTTCTTTCGCTCAAAGCCAAGTATGCGAAGATGACATCATGGAAACTAAGTCACAAAGACATGGGTGATGATTGTACCATCGAATCGTCCGAATTTTCAACTAAGCATAAAGAGATCTCACAGCGAAAGGCTGGCGCTCTATGGTGCTTTCGATCCAAATCAAAAAGAATTCAGCTTAGAAAACGACAAAAGTTATTTCCATCCTTTTTCACAAAATCCCAAGATGGCTTGCATCTTGCATGCCCTATAGACAACGGCAATGAAGTGCAGGAAATCCTTCAATATGAAGATATCAACTCCAACGATGGAATGGAAAACCATGGCGCCACGCCGCTCCATATAGCCCTCATACATGAAAAGTATGACATTGCCATGTCTCTCCTTCAAAATGGTGCATTTGTAGGCGCCGTAGCTAACAATGGATGGACACCTCTTCACATTGCGTCATCAATGGGTTGTGTGGAAGTTGTTACATGCTTATTGGAAGTCTACAACGCGGACAGTCAGTCAAAGGATTCACGAGGTTGGACTCCTCTCTTTGTGTCCATCTTTCGTGGCCATATTGGAGTGATACAAGTGCTGCTTGGCAAGGAAACATGCACTCGGGATTTCCGAAACATTAAGGATTACTATGGGCAAACAATGTTGATGATTGCATGTCAAGGAGGTCATGAGGATACCGTAGAGTTACTATTGAGCATGGGGGTCCACGACATTCATGCTAGAGACCAAGATGGCTGGACAGCATTGACCTATGCAGAAAGAAAGGAAAACAGTCGGGTTCTTATTCAAATGCTGCAAAACTATGCTTTGCAATGGGCACGACAATATTAAAATAAGTATTAATCTATAGATGCTAGGAATGGTAGATGTGATCTAGTTGTCATGAGGATGCATAGTTATCAACTACTCTTCCGATAAAGTGCAGGTCCTACTTACTGGTTAGGATTGACAAGTTTACAATCAATCAACAATTTATTATTGCTAGCTTATAATATATAATAGAAGAGATATCCAAGCCCAATTCTTGAAAATAAAATAGTTGTCTGGTAACGTCCTTTAAAAACTCAATGATTCATTTGACCTCAATAAGTTAAGTCAATTGGTTGTCAATTACATCTCTACTCCAGACCAACAACGCCAATTCATACCCACGCTGAGTGGTAGATTTTACGATTCAAGAAAATCTGCTGCACGTTAATCAAACTCCATCATTTTAAGTTGCCTTTTGTAGAAAGTTTTTCATAAAAATACTGTAGTCCGCAACAACTCTAGGACAATTAAGACCTTGAGATCAAAAGTTAGTCTAAACAATCAAACATGATAAACAATTGTCATACTTAAAACCGTCTCAAATCTCGCAAGAATATCCTGCGATATAGATCAAGGTGGGGTATAAGCGTATACAACTAAAAAAATCCAAGTTCAAAGCATGCTCAAGAACCATCGGTGCACTAAATAAAACTGAAGCAAAAATTATCGTCTCGTCTCGAAAAGCGCTTGATATCCTGATCGCATAACTCATTTCCATAAAAGGGAGGCAAAGAATTGAACCGTCATTGTAAGGCTTTTTCTGATTACCATGAGGGCTGCAACATTGCGATATAGAAGATGAGTCAAAGATATTGTTGAACAAATACAATATCCAATCGTAACATGTAAACAAAACAAAAGCCTTGTCATAAAAAGGTCATTTAATTACCTGATTAGGAAACATTCTTTATCATCCAAGTTTTCATGAGGCGTAAATATTTTCGGGTACCCAAGATGCGTTATCCAACAATTTAGATCCTAATTCGATCCTGCGACTATTTCCTAACATGGCATCTTGGAATCCCAAAACAGGGAAGGATTATTTTGCATTTTCAAAACGACGAATTCTTTTGGAATGTATGCTTTCTGTTTCTCTGACTAATTTCCAGGATCATTTCTATGCAAATACATGTACGTGAATTATTTTGAGCAGGATCATTAGGCACAATATGGGAAGTGATAAACGAGGTCACCCAAGTTGGAATTGATGTCAATTGTTAGATGATTATCCCAAGATAGTGATCCCAATACGGTCGAATCTCTCAAGTTTCCACTGCCTGCATTTTCACGTCGTTGTTGCAAAATGGTGAATTCGTCGAAAAGCAACAGATGGACAACCCTTCATATCTTGATATTATGTTATGTGGGAAAGTTGTTCGATGTCAATTGGAGATGTACGAAGCTCATGTGAAGTCAAAAAAGAGATTCCAGTGAAGGAATTGTGTGTAGCCGATTTTGGCAGTTGCTATTGCAGAGATAATACTACGGCATGGCAAGATATGACAACGGTACATCCACCTCTATCTTACCGAAAGAGAGAGTACTGAGTTTCTCATATACTTGCTGCAATAGTGTTTATTGTAGAGGATAACAGGGATAATGCAAGGGATTTCAATCATTGTCGCTGACTCTCCTCGCGTGAATGTCTAACCCTGCAGTTCCAAATGCTTTAATCAACAACGATGCTACAATCAAGTCTGTTGAAAAACAAAAGTCGCCGTCAGCATGCCAACTTTTGCTATTAGACGCAACTGCACTATCTTTCAATTACGATGTACTTTATAGCTTTACTGTAATTGTGTATTAAACCCTCCAAGACAAGTTGTAACATTGAATTACTTCCCCATTACTCGAGATTCCATCAAAGACTCCAACAAAACAATATATTTCTAATCAAGTTCTTTATATACTTTTAAAACAGCTAAATAGCAAAATACATCAGCACGTTGTTGGATTGATAGTTGCATTTTCGCCTCAACCTTCTTGACTGCAACAGAGAATTCTTAGCCGGTTCCTAGC
>CAAAJI010000059.1:67704-84705 GCA_900642245.1 Fragilaria radians | reverse complement strand
AACTTAATGCTAATTTAAGTTGTTCGGTGCGAGATAAGGAGGTGATTCAGGGGAGGTGGTGGGATCTGAATTGTCGAAGCAAAAATTAACAAATTAAAATTTTTCGTAATTTTCATTTCATTTTTTCGACTTCGTGATTTTTAGTGTAGCCCTAAATTTTAAATTTTTTAGTACAAAATTATGTAGGCTTAACATACGATAGTTCTGTACTAAGCCGGTACGCGTTGTATATAGTGTTGCACGGTTTCCAGGTATCTCCATGGTGCCGAAATTGGGGACCCAAGAAATCCTGCCATTTTATCGTATGTAGATCGTAATTTATTTCCTGCGATTATCCCCCAACATCCCATCTTCGCAAAACCGGGAAGGCATTTCAAAACGACGAATTACTTCTTTTTCTGTGTCTCTGACTAATTTTCTAGGATCATTTCTAGGCAAATAAATCTAACGTTACTGTGAATTATTTTGTGCAGGATCAACAGGCATTATATGGGGGAAGGAATAAACGAGGTTGGCATTGATGTTTATTTTTAGAAACTTGTCCCAGATAGATGCAATTTTCTCTAAAACTAATTCACAAAGGCAATGGTGTCGGATCTCTCAAGGTTCCACTGTCTGCAGTATCACGTCGTTGCTTCAAAATGGTGACTTTGTCCACTCCAATGAAAGCAAAGGATGGAATAGCCTTCATATTGCGTTACTATGTTATGCATGGATGTTGATAGATGTCAATTGGAAGTCTATGATGCGCATGTTTAGTCAATAGATTCCGGTGATTGAACTCTACAATTAGTATCCTTTTTTCGTACGTTGATATTGCAGAGATAACGCTATGATTGGAATGTCGCAGAGATCAAGGAGCATCCTCCTATATATCACCGAAAGAGAGCATTGGAGTCTCATGTACTTTCTGCAAACTGTATATCGCAAGGGAAAACAGAAAAATGCAGCGGATTTCAGCAACGTGTATCTTGAAATTACAAGTCGCGTGAGTGTGTAATCGTTTTGTTCCAAATGCGCTTTATCAGCAACGATGTTACAGTCAAGTCTGTTGAAAAACATAAGTCGCCGTAATCTTTTGGTAATGTCGCCATACATGAATTTCCAATTGTCTTCTCCATGATGATGATACTGAATGACTTTACGAGTATCAATTGAAATTGATGTAAAACAAAAGCGTTAGTCATGAATCATATATTGGAATGGAAAATTATGACTTGCTAGTGATGATTCCTCTCGAAATCTGGAATAGATAACAGAGCTGATTTATTTCTAATTCATACAATTTGAATAAGAATCGAAGAACATGTGAAATTAAAATGTACCATGTTTACCATATCCTAACGATTCTTTACTTTAGCTTTCCCAGCATCATTTATGCCAATCTAGGAAAAAGAGAACCGGCCGTTAACATGATCCAATGAATTTTCATCAAGGTAACTCTAATAATATGTTAAACAGGATATTACTCATCCCGAGGCTGGTCAAGCATTCTGTATTATCATCGAAACTTTTATGCGGATTGAAATACTTGTGTATCAAGCCTTCTCACTTCCCCAACATTGGAGATTGCATCCAGGATTTAATGATTTCATTTATCAAGTTCGTGATACATAAAACAGCTTATTACGGCACACCACAGCAGCATAGCACGACGAAAAGCTTTTGGATTGATAATTGTACAATACAAGTGAAGCGATGAATGTATATTTTGATTCATCAGTATCACAAATGTATAGGAATGAAATAGATTGTTGAATAGAGCGATCAAATCTAATGATTGATGACGTCATTTCCATGAGAACTCTGAATTTCTCGAACCAAGATTGGTATAAGTGATGGCTTAGGAATGCATGTAAAATGTGGCACAAAAATGTGGTGCGGAGCGGAACGGAACGAAACTAGAAATAGACATTGAAATGTGAATGAGATGAAGCATTAGAAATAAGATCATAATTTCTACTTTAGAGAAACTGATAAGCATCTAGAGATTTCTAGCATAGATGGTGCTCTCAAGAATACAGGCGCAAAGAATGCGAAGGAATCCCTCTTACTTTACAGTGGTACGAACCCACAAAGTCTACGCACATCTCAGATTGGAATATATTTGACTAATTTTATAGCCCCACTTTTCTACGAATAAATTTAACTGCCATTTTTCAACCCCTGCATACAGGAATCAAACGTCGTGCATTTAACTTTGTTGTCGCTTATTAAGTTGCTTTCACCAATGAAGACAAAATTGAAATCATTTCTCTTGATCACCATCAAATATGCGAGGATTAATTTTAAGAAACTAATTCACAAAGACATGGGTGATGATTGTACCATCGAATCCTCCGAATTTTCAACGGATTATAAATGTCAATCAATACAGAATGAATTTCCCCCCAAAAGAAATAAAATAAAAAATGAACGTAATCTTTTCTTTTCATTTATTGTCCCCACTTCAAGAAATAACTTGCATCTTGAATGCCGTGCAGAAAACGACAATGAAGTGCAGGAAATCCTTCAATATGAAGATATCAGCTCCAATGATGGAATGGAAAACCATGGCGCCACGCCGCTCCATATAGCCCTCATACATGAGAATTACGCTGTTGCCATGTCTTTGCTTCGAGAAGGTGCCTGTATAGGAGCCATAGCCAACAATGGATGGACACCTCTTCATATTGCCTCATCAATGGGTTGTGTGGAAGTTGTTACATGTCTATTGGAAGTATACGAAGCGGACAGTCAATCAAGGGATTCACGGGGTTGGACTCCTCTATTTGTGTCCATCTTTCGCGGTCATATTGCAGTGATAGAAGTGCTGCTTGGCAAGGAAACAAGGAGTCGGGACTTCAGAAATGTTACGGATTACTATGGCCAGACAATGTTGATGATTGCATGTCAAGGAGGTCATGAGGATACCGTAGAGTTACTATTGAGCATGGGGGTCCACGATGTTCATGCTAGAGACCAAGATGGCTGGACAGCATTGACCTATGCAAAACGAAAGGAAAACAGTCGGATTCTCATGCACATGCTGCAAAACTATGCTTCGCAAGGGGTAAGACAATATTGTAGCATAATTCATGTGACAGCATGAAGAAGAACAAATCAAAGTGATTTTAGTCTGCTTAATTATTTTGACTGAGACAATGGATTTGGTCATGCAAAAGTTTGGATCCCCATGACAAGTATGACTTTAAAAATCTGACGTCAACAATCAGTAATGTCAGAGATGATTCTCAATTGAAGCTATTAAAGTGAACAATTTGAGTGCAGTTGGGAAAATGAAATACATTGACAAAGTCTAATGACTTGTACGAAGTGAAGGAAGAAGCATTTTTAATCCTGTGTGGATCAAATTGGAAGGATACAGTAAGATTTGAACTTAAAACCAACTTGAAGACTGCTTTTTAATACCCATTAGAAGGTATATTGTGGAGGAGATGCACAGGCTTTCTGACAAGTCTTGATAGTCAAATAGTACTACATCATCAGAAGTATAAAATGAGCTTTGATGATTATTCTTATGATACATGATGGGTTATGAAAGACTGATTTTAGAGAGGCTTACACTCATTCAATCAATGATGAATAAGTTCTCAAACAAATCTTGACAAATCAAAATGTCAACTTAGATGGTAAACCAAAGAATTGCATGGATCACGTTTTAATGCATATGAGTGTAATTTTGGGATTATTATCCAAGATGCTTTTCTTCTGAAATACAGATTCATAGACATATCTAAACCTTAATTTTCATTCATATTTCAAATGGATAATCAAAATGTAATGAAATTACATGCTTAAATTGTGACCGTGTAGATTTCTAATTTTCTCCGCATGCAGCGTATTGTATTTTTTCATGAGAATCATTAAGAATAATGCTCTTACATCTGCCTTTCTTGATTCCATAAGTTGTTGTGTCTTCTTCACTATGATTAATTGCCCCTTCACAGAATATATAGATTTAAATACTTGTTTTAGGTTTGCTGGCTTGAATTAATTGCGTCCTTGCGCAAATTCCCAAAGACAAACTACATAATTAAAATATCAAACATTGACTATTCATTACTTCATACCTTTGAATCTCAATCTAATGTTTTCGTTTGTTTGGATCATCTTCCAGTCAAAGATTTTTGTTTGATTTCCTTGTTAAATCAAATATCTGCTTCATGATTCTCCGACTTGAAAAACAAAAAATCTTTTTTAAGCCATCCTAAATATGCTCACGCCTGAAGTGATAAATGATATCCATTTGTCAAGTTTGTACTCGTGAGTTTAGATTTTCGGCCATTGAGATTGCTCCAAATTAATTAATTTAACAGCAATGTGCAACTTGATTTCACCTTCCAGCAAAACGAATCTCTTGAGTTGCCTCTTACATTATGACTTACTCATCTTTTTTACTCAGTAATTATACTCCTTCTTAACATTAAGAAACTCTTGTAAAATTCTCTTGCACTCTGCACCAAACCGTGAATTTGTTTTGTAGAATTAACTTCTTCGTAGAATCAAGACTTAATCCGAAAGGAACGTCCGTAGTGATGTCTTCTTCTAAATCGCCAAGTCGAAAGGGGTTAGGAGATTATACATTTTATTTAATTATTGAAGTGATTAAGTTTGAAAAATTAATTGAAAATGTTTTAAAAGTATTAATTGAAATCACATGTAAGGCCAGAATTTAATCACGTTGAATTAGAAATCGCATGATTCAGGTGCCCCCAAAACGATACAACAGGACTGCTAATAATGTAAATATTTTGTTAGGGTTGATGAGGTGATTCTTTTCTGTTGTCACTTCGTCAAGTTACATTTCATTTGTTCATTTTCACCTTTTACACCATACAATGTATTTTGATGATTATATCTTTAGAATTAGAGGTGTTTTATTGGCACTATGTGAGCTTGACATAAATAGATATAGATTGGAAGACTGAAAGTTCTTGTTGCTATCAGCTAATTCAAACACGACAGTAGCAGTATATTGAATCAGTGCTATGAAGTATCTAGGTTGAAAATAATATAGCAGAGTGAAGTTATTGTACATGCAACAACAAAACTGGCTGTGAGTATCCGAAGAAAAGCCTGTAAGGATGTATCCACAATTCCAGAGAGTACTTGTTATCGGTGCCAATTGAACGTACAAGAAAGACAAAGACTTATTGAGTATCCGAAGAAAAGCCTGTAAGGATGTGTCCTCAATAAGTCTGTGTCTTTCTTGTACGTTCAATTGGCAACGGTAACAAGTACTCTCTGGAATTGTGGGTGAATATGTTTAGCATTATCAAATCTTTGAATAAATTCAACGTGAACAGCAAAGGCCAATCGATTTTTCAATCAAAAGGCCCTATGTCTGTCACATGTAACACTGTCTTTCGCACTACTAATGACCTTTTTTCGGATATCAAGATGTCCTTTTATCCATCTCCTGTCGTTCACAATGCAAAAAAGAGTCTTAGCTGTGAAAAGAACAAGTTTCATGAAATGTTAGGTCATTATGGCACTGATACGTTTCAGAAGACCCCCAATATCCATGGTTTTGAGTTTGATGTTTTGAAGACTGTACCATATCTGAGGCTAGGGAGAAAAAATCAAAATGGATTGGAAAGGTGGTAATTGAGACTGACTTATTTAGACCTTATACCCTTTAGTGACTTTATCTTTGGTGGATCAAAGTTTTGGGTTCTATTCATTGACGAATTAACTGATTATTGTTGGAGTATATTTTTGAACGCTAAGACTGAATTTAAGATAACGATGATAGTCTTACTCACGGATTTGAAGATTGCCGGGAATAACTTGATATTCATTTGTTGTGAGGATGCTGATGAAAATGAACCATTTCCGATTAATGTAAGTCAAAAAGTTTGAAAATTAAGATTAAATTTTCAGTAAGAAGAACGCCACAACGAAACTGTATGGTTAAAAGATAATTTCAAAGCCTTTACGGTTCCTTGAATAGTGTAGGACTTGAAGATGATTTAAGGTCTGGCGATTGTGCTAAAACGGTCACTTTATTGTATAACCTCACCTCGATCATGACAAAAGAGGTGGGCCATTGTCAATTGTTGCTTGGATCAAAGCCAAAGTCACGTCAAGTCAAAGAAGCTTTGGAAAAAATGGTGTGGTTTCTACCAAGGATGATATTCAAGCAAAGTTTAAGAATCGTGGGACCTTTTGCATGCTTGTTGCATATTCCGTCAATAATGCTAGCGACACTTATTGAACGGTGAACATGGAAACTAAATGTACAATGAATTCAAGAGATGTTGTATGTTTAAAGTTGCATCACAAGGATTGGATCATTAAGAAAGCTCCAATTTCGGATGGAAGTTAACACCATTCAAGAATCCCAAGTAAGTTCAATTAATTTATCCAAAAGTCGGTAGTAGGAAGGGTATTGGAAATATCCCTTCAGTCCGTTCAAGACTTAGTTTATTTGTTTACGCTATTCGTTAGGGAATTATTCAATAGTTATAATTGAAAATTCAGGATTGTGTGAGTCAGCATTAATTTATTCCTTTAATGCGTAGTCACGACCTTTATTCGAACAAGGTAGTTCGAGTTTTTGTTTCCATGTACTTTCATCTATGCTGTCAAGTCAGTTAGGACTTGAAAAAATAGATTCAAGTTGACTCAGAATTTGATTGTATTGTCATTCTGAAAGGATTAAGGTAAATTATTGTTCCATTCTTTAAGAATAATTGCTTTGGAATTGAGAAAATAGTTGTAAAGTGAAAGTACATGAAACAAAACGATATACCTTGACAACTACTTTGTGGATAAATGGCATCAAGGATGGAGGAATATGTTTGGTAACAAGAAGGATGGTGTGTATGTGTGTGTGAGAGAGAGAGAGAGTCAACAATTAACCAGATTCTCAAGAATTTTAGAATCTTTTTGGAAAATTGTCATCGAAAACATCTACGGAGTGTGATATACCAGTATGCCACTTCCTGAACCATTAGAGATTAGCCTTAGTTTTCTAAGGTTAGTCTTTGTTTTCTAAGGTTACCCTTAACCCCCGGGGTGCGTAACGGATGGTCTTTCCTTCTACTGTACTGCAAAATACGGATTACCTAACTCATACGCTAACGTTTTCTCCAACCATGATGATGAAATCTTCTTCTTCTTCTTCTTCGTCTCGAAGTTCTTGGCATTCCTTTGTACGACAACATGTCAGTTGGATTTTACCCTTCATACTACTCATGATATTTCTTTCCTCAAGATTGAATAAGGTGTCGACAACTTCATGGTCATCATTTCCGCAAGACAAAGATACTTCGAATGCTTTAGAACCTTCCACATCAACGAGATCCCAACGACGACGATCATTATTCCAACTCATATCCATGAATCCTAGAAGGATGACAAAACAAAACAATCCGAAAATTGAAAAGCAAATGCGACCTGTTTTGTTTGATTCAACAATCGTAGACGATACCACAACAACAAAATGTTTGTCCTTTCAAAATGAGAATAAGAAAAAGACAAGGAAGGATCCTGTATCTATAAGAAAAACAAGTCGTATACCCAAAAAAATTCATATTGCAGATTATTCATCTTGTCCAAGTAACGAAAAATATCAAACAATTTGGAATACATGGGAACAATTGAAAGACTTTGATGTTTACTTTCATTCGTCTCATCATATGGATGCCTTGATTCGACAAGATTGGCCTGAATTTCCTCACTTACTAAGTATAGTCGATACTTGTATACCAAACTTTGGATCCTATTTGGACTTATGGAAATCATTAATCCTATGGGAATTTGGTGGTGCCGTCGTGGATTATGGATGGCTACCCACCATTAATTTTACCACGACCTTAATTCGACCAGCCGATCAAGCCATTGTCTTTCCCTATCCAAAGGAGGGATTGTTTTCAACTATTTATCTATTGGAACCCAAACATCCCTTGGCATTTTATTTGGTACTACATATCTTACATACGATTCAATCTCAATCTACCTTAAGTGACTTAATCGAACAATCTCCCCGACCGACAGGACCTGTCGCATTGGGACATGCCATTATGTTATTTACCATGGCAGATCAGGGTATCAAGTATAAAGATACAGGATTGTACCGTGTACCCGAAAAGGGATATAATATGACTACCTATCTGGGTCGTTACAATCGTACGATACGCTTGGAGGATATGCGTTCCTTCCTATCACCCAGTTCCTTGCGAAAGTCAAAAATTCATCAGTATTATCATAATTCTCAAGCTATCATTCCTCACGAACAACAATGGAATGTATCGTGTATGAAACGAAGATTGGATTATTTGTTAAATTATGTTCCTCCTTTGGAAGAAAGCAATCATTAAATCAAATTGTTCCAACAATCCTTTTCTATGAAAGACACATTCTTTGAATATTTTGATTACCTCCTATCCTGTCCGCAAGAAAAGGGCAATTGAAACATCGCAAAATGACGAATTGCCGGCAGAGGAGAATATTTCTATTGGAAAATCGCATTCGGATTGAAATCCCATCTTTTCATAGCGTAAATCCATTTCTTTGTGGAATACAAGTAGAGAAAACTTCGTATCAAGCTAATGATACATAGTATTCATTCAAACAAACTGATTTGCACGTCCAAAGTGACTTTGCAATAGAATTGTCTTTTAGGTAAAGTAAACAATATTGTGTCTTTAATATATTATACAAGTGTATATATATATGTACTTCATATAGTCTCTGTCATTTATTCGCATAATCCATTTACTACATAGTCAACCTTTGGTAGAATTGCGAAGGGTATTTCCTAAAGTTACAACGAAATATACAGGAGAGTGTGGGTGATTTTCACAAATTTCCAAATGCCTTTACTTCTTCAATGAGGTATCATATTCTTCTAGCATCGTTACAAGATTTCGCCACGTATTGTTTTTGTTCGTGTTCCATTTTTCGGCATATGTATAGGCTGTCCAACCATCATCATCGGTCGCATCAACATTTGTAATACCCATGGTCAAAAGTAATTCTACAACATTGACATGCCCTCCTAAGCATGCTGTCATCAATAAGGTTTGACCATAAAAGTCTATTTCATTTCCTAAGGAGACGGAATGAAGAGATGATGATAACAACAATGTTCGAATCACATCCATATGACCACGATGAATGGCCACAAAGAGTGGTGTCCAACCTCGAGCATCACGTGCGGTATAATCTGCATTATATTCTTCCAACAAATGTTGAACCATGTCGTTACATCCCATTGAGGATGCGACATGAAGCGGTGTCCAACCATTGTTGGTAGTCGTATCGACTCGAGCACCCTTCTGTAACAATAACTTTGCAACGTCATAATGTTCATGGATAAGTGATACATGAAGAGGCGTCACACCATGATCCTCCATATCATCGGTGATATTCATGTCGATATCTTGTAACATTTTCTTTATTGTGATATAGTCTCCCGTGCGACATGCGTTATGGAAACGTCCATATCCATTCGGAATAGAAGGAAAAGGCAAATGGTACTCGAAATTGGGTACTTTAATTGTCTTTGGAGTAGATTTCACATTCCTTGAAACTTGATTTCGTATTTTGTATAGTGCGAATGTATCGATTGATGAATCATAGGAAGAGTCAATTGTACTACTATCATCCTTGAAATAGTCGTGTATCATGTTGTTCGGTTTGCTTTTCCTAAAAATGAGAATTATGAATAAATTTCGACAGAATCATCATGATAGCGAACGTGGAGTCATTCAAATACGTCTGCCTTGAGAAGTCATGCAATTTCGCATGCTGTGAGTATATTATTTCAAAAGCCTGCATACATCATAAAAATTGCATATGGTGAGAGCCATATTATCGGAATAGAATGGTTTCGACGCCCACGACAGGGAACAGACAGCAAATGAAGTCATCCTGCTTAGAAAGATTTTTATTCTCACTATTGATAAAAACAATACACTCAGAGGCATTTTTGCCTACCTTCGAATGTCCTCTTTTTCGTCGTTGGGGGGGATTTTGCCAGACAAATATATAAAAGTATGTTTAAGGGAAGGAATGGGAGTGTGCCTCCATAGTATATAAATACTGAATGTAGGGGAATGTCGTGGCCAACTAATGCCAGGTAATTTGCCAAAAAAATTACTCCGTGATTTCGGTCAATTCCAAGAAGTCTGATTTCATTCCTTCCATGCTTGCAGTTTGTTATTCATTGAAACTTCATACCAGTTTTGTCACGAAAGATTTCGACACCTGATCAATCAAAATATAACATTGGTATGACATACTTACTTCTTTCATGAAGTATTGACAGATTAAATCATAAGCAGCAAATCGTAGTTGCGTCTTATGCCCCATCTGACATCTGAATTAGTGTAACTCTATTGAATCACGAAAATAACTTTTCATTTAGCTATCTGTATCCTTTTCTTCTTGATATTGATGCTTATCTTCAGCTTTTCCCTTCAAAATTGTAAATATCTTGCTTATGGCTTGCATTTCAATCGATTCTCTTTCGCTGTCTGATATATAGGGGATTTAGAGAAACCAATAGTGAAGACGATAAAAAGATTTACCACCGTAAACTAAACGTGATCGGGTACAAGTCAAACATCTCCTACTGAAGCTTGTACATCTTCGAGTTTTGAAGTCGAAAAATAGCAAAAAGTTGTTCACAATTTGATCCGAATAAAATTGGGGTAGCGTTAGCGCATCAAGTATCCCCTCCTTCATTGCGTGATAGCTGTCATTCATTGAAGTAATGATAACAGAATTGACTCTCAACTGCAAAATAGTTGAAAGTTACAACAAGTTCCTGCTGATTTAAATAGATACTTTGCCAAATTGAAAATAATTGCGAAGTTTATTTGACAAGCAGTGTTTCTCATCAAGTATGGTGTCAATTGACGACCAGGCGGAATTGTAGAACTTTTCGCCCAAAAAACGAATGAGGCGGATTGACAGAAAATTATTTAATCAAAATCTAAGTTTGAATGTATCAGTTCATTGCTTTTTATACTTTCTAAGAGGGCTTTGTATTGAAGGATTATCTTTGTTGTCCTGTTTCACTGAATTTTACTTCATTGGATTGTCCAAGTAAGGAGAGGAATGAAAGGTGAGTTGCCTTGCATGAAATCTGTTTCTTTTAATAGGATAATGAAAGGTTAATGTGTCATTTTGAATTACAGGATCCAATCGAAATGTGTGAAGTCAGACGATACAACAGAAGCTTATGCGCGTCGACTACACTTTGGACGGCAATACGCATAATGTAGAATCTAGACACGGTAGATACAGCCCCTTTATACTACTTTGAAAAGTGGTTGTCCATTTACAAATAGAAATTTTGGGCGTTATCATTTCTTATAATTGCATTGGGTTGATAGCTCATCACCACTGGTATCCAATACTTCAAAGAGGTTTTTTTTCTTTCCTTTAATATTTGAATCAAGAATCGAAAATCTGACTCTTTCCTGAGTTATCATGTCTTTGAAGATGAGTACTATTTATCATTATCACAATAAAGTTGGCAAAATAAAGTATTGATTCACACTGGTGCTAAAGGCAGTCTATCATGGTGCAACATTTTTCTGGGAGAATTGGGGATCCCTGCATCATTTGCATCGCTACCTGGACCACCTTCTTATCATTCCATATTAAAAAGTGATGTATAATTCATTGCATCAACCCAAAATGTTATCATCATGTAGGAAGGAGAGCTGAGCAGAAGAAATGTGATTTGATGATTGGGATGAATTATTATAAAAGTGGATTATGCAATCTTGGATTTAGAATAGATTAGATGATACAAGATTTTACCATTTAATCATATTTGGATTTTAGTGATAACTCTTGACTTTGAAAAATAAACTTTCGTAAAGATTCATGCAATGCCTTGCCGTTCATGAAATAAGTATGCATGTATAGATTGGACTTTTGTGCAAAGAGAAGATTTTCATGCAATGACTTGTTCAGAACAGTATACTTTCTTTTTCCATGTGTGTATTTTTAGAAGCGTATCGCTAATCCTAATGCGTATCTTTACTGCCGCCGGATGTGATGACCAAATAAAAATGACCAACGTTGGCTGGAGCATTTCGACTTGAGGAAATCAAGCAAAGTATTGAGCAAGCAATACGGTATCAATGATGAGTTATTTGTTCACACGCTTCTTCTCCTAATGATGAGCATATTGGTTTCAATCTTACTATCTTTTTATGTATCAGACTTTATCACACCGTCGAATTCGTCATCTTACTCAAACATTTTTCGCCATTTTCCAATGATGGGGGTGACGAGAAATGATATAACTAAATACATGGAATATGAAGAATACTTACCTGCTGAGATGGAAAAGTATGAAATTGAAAATTCTGTCTTACAACTACAATCCCATGAATGTCTCCATTAGCTCGGAAAATATGTCTTCCGGATGTATTCTTTGGAAAAACACAAAGCATCCCATGTATCGTAAAGCACAAAGCTTCATCCGCGAGCTAGAATCCTATTATAAGGATATCCATTCATTCAATGGAACAGAGGACGTGTGTCAACAATTCACAATGGATTTATCCAATCGTGAACAAGTTTGCAGTCAACTAAATCTAAGGCCCAACATGAATTTGTTGGAAGGCTACTTCAATCGTAGCCAGCAGCTTTCATTTTCAAGATCTGGTTTCATTGAACCACTCTTTCCACCAATGCGTCATCCAAAATTCTGCTCTCCTGAAGCAGCATCATACTTACTCAATGTTGAATACTTGATTCATGACTTTGCATACATGTGCCGCAAGCTGACAAAGGTGTCAAAATTGATTCTTTTTGACTTAGGAGCTTCTCTCTCCTTCCATCCAGATGTGGAATCTCCAGTACTGTCCCTCATATCCCTTTATGAAAAATTTGGAATGCCTTTTGATCATATATATGCATTTGAAGCCAAGGAATTAATGCCAGGAGATGTTTACCATGATATTCCAGAACATCTGCTGGGATCATATCACTGGTATAATGTTCCCATCACCCATGATATCTTGAGCAAGCAAAATCCTCTACATATCATGAAGAAACTAAATCCTGATGATCTTGTTATTGTGAAATTGGATATTGATACATCTACAATTGAAGTTCCATTAGCTCTCCAGATTCTCAACAACTCATTGAATATGGAAGTTGTCATTGATCAATTATACTTTGAGCATCACGTTGAGATGAAAGAGATTGCTGCATCATGGGGAAATTCAATGAAAGGAACAGTTAAGGAATCTCTTGAGTTATTCCAAAACTTAAGAAAGAAGGGAATTGCATCACATTTTTGGGTATAACTTTGATTTATTGATATAGGTATGAAATCTTGCAATGGAATACTTTCAGCTATATATAAGTGTTAAATCTGTTTATTTGGATGATTGCTACTAGAAGGTCCCCAATAAAATGCAAATTACCTTAACTGCTGCGTAATGTGCTGCTAATGCTATCCATCAACTTGAAATATAATGTGCAACATAGTTTCAAGGTGATGAATAAATTTTCGAAAAATTGAAGTACAGTGTAATAAATCTGGCAAAATACCATATTATCCTTTATGGTATTTATTCACAGATTATGTTACAATTCAAAATGATATAGTTATCCTTGGAAGACAACTCAATCCTCATATAGGGACTCAAAATCCACAAATCTCCTTGGAAAGAAATTGCATGAACTTTGTTGCTGACCACATATTTACTAAAACTTTTGTAATGTAAGCTATACAATCAATATATTACATTTTTCTGTACATTTCCACAACAGTTTTTAATGTAAATCTCATACACACTTCCTAAATTTACAAATGAAAGATGACAATATTCTGTAGATTTCCTTGGCTTTGAAGGATACTCCTTTGTCCTCTAAAAACACATCCAAAATTCAAATTCTAAAACTGAATTTCCATTTTTTACGACGGAACAACACTTGCAATCTCTGAATCTTGGAAATAAACACCAAAGATCTTTCGGTGTGTGTTTGATTCATCTTAGCCTTGTCATTAACCATGGCTCAAACTGGTACTGATTCAGATGTTGGAGGAGGAAGGGCTGACTGTTTAGACAAAAATGGCATACACAGTAGATTGAAAGACCATCACGTTGATCAAACTTTCTAGGTTCTATATATTCAATTGGCCAAACTCTAACATCAATGAATTGTTTCAAATCAGAAAATTGATGTGAACTTGCTTTTTTCAGATGATAATAGAGATCATGAGTTGCTCAGGGGTAGTGAGTTTGTTTTTGCCTTTCTAAGCTTTAGCTGAATAAATGGCAAATGATTGCATTAACTCTTACAGAAATGCCCTTTTTTCAAAGTGGAAATATCCCTCACTCTCAGTTTTGAATTCATTTTTATTTCAGCTTTTAGGAAAGTAAGTTAAATCAGCTAGAAGATTGTTGATGTATTAAATCATTAATTTAGTTGTCACAACATTGACACAATTTTTTTTTGCTTTTTTTTTCATAGGTACCTATTGGTGCCATATATTCCTTATTGTTCCTCGACATTGTTTTTAACCATTTTCCAAAGACATTCACATAAAGTAAGTCAAAATGACTGATTTGAATATCAATGGAGTGAATCCCTTTTGCGGAAACATTGATGAATGACTATTTTGGAGAAGTTTCTAGTGGAGGCTAAGAGATAGGGATTTATGAATTTGTTCTTTGGACATTGGTCAATTCCTAAGCCAGAACAGGATTTTAATACAATTATGGAGATTGGGAAGAAGATGTTGAAGATTATCAAGTTAATTTTAATGCCTACATTGAGCTGTTTATTTCTATCGAACCCACTTCGGCGGCTTCAGTGGCTAAATTGGAGCAGCGACACGGAGAATCCTCTCTTAAGGAAGGTAAATATTCTGAAAAATTTAGCATGAAATGAAAAAGATGAATATTTAGGAGAACAAGCATTGTTTAGTGGTCGGTTTCGCGATAAATGCATAAATTATGGACAGATTTGACACTTTTAGTGTAAAAATCTTTCAGGCCAAAATGGTGGAAATAACGGTAACATGACTGGAGGAATTTATTAACATTGTTGCAAATCGGGCAGATTTGCCTTAAATTAAGGAAGAAAGATACCTAACACAACAGCTGCAGTCAATCTGGTAATACTCATAGTAATTGCGACCGCCAAAACTATGACTCACAATATGCAGTGTTCTCAGCCACCTCTAAGAATGAGAAGATGATGGATGACACCTGGATTAGTCAAGACAATATTTCTACAAAGGATAATGTTTAGGAAATCAATGAGAACACCACTGTGGGTAACAGCAAGGGTATGACTGCAACTAAGGTTGGAAGTGTAAATTAGATTGTATTCAAGCGGATGGCTCTGATTTTAATATCACCCTTAAAGAAGTGGTGATCAACTTTAATCTTTGAGGTAGTATCTGTGTGATTTTTGAATAAATATAATATTAACTAATTTTGTACTATTTGTAATAATTTTTTGGCGAAGTTTTGAAAGAATTATCCCTCAAGTACTGGCTTTACAATTTAAGATGAAAGAAATATCAAAAATATTTAAATGTGAATCCTCTAAGCTTGATTGATGATAAATATCCTACTTGTTTGGCATACATAATGACAAATAGATTTTTATCCTCCACAAAAATTAGATATTAAATCTTATAGTACACCAATCAGTATTGGAATTATCGATTCCAGAACATCCAGGGATAGCCTTTCCAGGGGTATCCTTACGAAAGCATATTAGGGATCCTGTACATTCATTGTCCGTTTGACAGTGTCCTTCACATTGACGACAGGGATTCTTAGAGGAACAATTTCGAACTGTCGGATTTAGCTTGGGTGTCTTACCGCCTCCTGTATCCTTCCTTGACACTGTACACCAATCGGTATTGGAATTATCCACTCCGGAACATCCAGGAACAGCCTTTCCAGGGCCACCCTTTATATAGCATGTTAGGGATCCTCGACACTCATCGTCAGTCTGACAATGTCCTTCACATTGACGACAGGGATTCTTGGTGGAACAATCCCGAACTGTTCGAATGAGTCTTGGGAATTTCCCTCCTGTATCATCATCCTGAAGGACAAATCGTACCGTACGTGAAAGGATTGTATTATTCTTCCTCGGAATTTTAAGGGTATGAGATCTAGAACCACCATCCGACCACGATTGGAATCTATAAGGAGGTTTATCGTTTACGGATAGCCGCAACTTATGATTTTCCCAAGTAACAATAGTTGCGGGTGTCATGACGGGAAATTCATCTACGAAAATTGTAAAATTTCCTTTTGTCGGTGGGTCACTTAGGAATCTTACATTGACTGTTCTGGGATATATTTTTCGCGTAACAGTCGTTGTTAGGCCATCCGCATTGATGGCAGTCAGTAGGATGCCTAAATAACTATTGGTTGCTGCCAAAAAGTCTTCTGGCTCTGGAGCAGGTTGTAATGTAAGATTATTCCCCGGGGTGGGATCCAGAAAGGGATGAAAATGTGTTGCATGATGTTGGCGGACTTCCCACATCAATTGCAAAGGGGAAAGGGCTTTACCACTGGTGCCATCTGTGGCAGACCCCATTAGGCGCAATACCTGCCCAACATAAAATGTATCGCCATGCGCGGGTGATATCATACGAACTTTGGGTGGCCTGCCAACCATGACATCTACAAAGTTTTCATTGCTCAAACCCATGGGGTCTGAAACTTGCAACTTTACTGTGTACTTGCCCCTAGCCTTGTAGGAGTGAGTTACCTTGGGTTGAGTAGATTTGCTGCTGCCATCTCCTAAATCCCAACGGTACGTTAACTTCTGTCCATCCGGGTCTGAACTATCAGTACCATCGAACATAATTTCAGCAGCAACATTGGTAATCATATCGGACACTCTAATACGTGCCACAGGACTTCGATTGCTTGTACTAGTATAGCGAATTCTTCGAACATTATTTCCCGACGAACTACGAGATACAAGATATAACGCTTGTGTGTCCTTGTAGGGACCAAAGAAAATATCCACCATCTCTTT
>CAAAJI010000059.1:0-14830 GCA_900642245.1 Fragilaria radians | reverse complement strand
ATATGGATATACCTTATGGATTGAATGTTGACAAGTCTGATCCGTGTCTATGGACCAAATGGGACAACAAAGTTGAAAATATTTTGATTATTGGCATTTACGTTGATGATTGCCTGGTTGTTGGACAGAAGTACTCAATAAAAGGAACTAGAAAACTCCCAGAACACCAAGGTTCAAAATTCAGAAAATTGCAGACATGGATGTGTTGGATGTTAATTCTCAGAAGAAATATCGCTCCGGAGTTGGCACATTGTTGTATGTCACCAAATACTCATGATCGGATATTTGAAATATTGTTCCTGAGCTATCAAAATATAATGGATTCTGCTACTTGGGTGGCATATGAGGAATGGCTTTGCGTCATAAAGTTCATAATTGACACCAAATCGTTTGGTTTAAAGGTTGAATCAAAATCACACAACAATATGGAGTGGAACCCAACGCTTTTTGTGATAGTGAATGGGCAGGAGACCCAGAAACATGAATTAGCGTCACACAATTCATCATTTATCTTTTAGACGTACCTATTTGTTGGCGGACAAAGGCACAAAAAGGGTATCACTCTATCAAGAACAGAAGCAGAATACGTTGTGACGTCCGAAGCTGTAAAAGAAATCAAGTTTATTTACTACTTGTTGGGAGATATCCATGCGAATGTAAAATACTGTCAAAACAGATAACATTGGTGCTCATGTCAGAAAATGCTTCGAACTCGACACGTGGACATACGTTATCATTTTGTTCGTGAATTCATTGAAGACTGCTTTATCAAGATCGAATTTGTTTCTTCGGTCGGAAATCATTCCGATTTTTTAAAAAGAATGTTAATCAAGAGTTATACAAGAAGCATTCCAAGAATTGTTGGAGGAGATTAGGAAAATTGAAACTGGTTAATTGATGCGGGATAGGAAGGGTATTGGGGATATCACTCACAATTTACCTATTTAGCTTACAAATGATTAGAATATTCAATAGGGATATAAGAATATTGAAGAATGCGTGGGAGATCTAATTTTTAACAACTACAACTTTTGTGAGAATACCCTTCTTCTTACGTCTCTTCCCCTTCTTCCTTTTCATCAAACTTGAGGACTCTCTAACAAATATGATTTGTCCAATGTAATAATGTAATCCATGAATTTGACAAGCTGCCTTTACAGATTGCACCTTTAACGTTTTTTCTTATCTTTACATTGCTTTGACTTACATTACACTGCTTTATGACCAACTTTGCCACAGTTCCTACATTTTCCTTTAAACTACAAATTGAATAGGGCATTTTCTTCTCCTGAATCATCATTTTGTTTTGTTGAAAGCCTTTCAAATCGTAAATTCAATTCTTCCTTAGTATCAATAGATAACGGATTATACTTAACTCCATCCACTCCTAGTAAGAGCATCTGAAGCACATAATCACCCGTCAAACTATCAACACTTGAACAATAAACTGGTCATCAATCATACTTGATTCCATAATTTCTAACTTGATTTTGTAGATTTTCTAAATTATTAATCCATATCTCCGGATCTTCATTCTTGGAAAGCCTACTTGCTCTAGACATCCTTTCCATCTTCACCAATGATGAAGCAGATACGGGATCATATTTCTTCTTCAACTACTCCCAAGCTAGTGCTGCGTTAGCATCTTCAATTTCTATTGCTTTGCAACTCGTTGCTACTGCTCACATCAATCGGCAGAATCAATTCCGTGAAGGGTTCAATAATCCTCATCAACTTCTTTCCTTCTTCTGTCTTCTCATCTATTACTTCAAAGGATCTAGGTAACTCTACCTTTCCTAACAGGGCATCCTTGGTCCTTGATTCTTGGTCCCTGAGCCTTTAACCTTGGCAAAAACCTTTTCACTCCAACTTGGCCATTCTTCCAGAGAAATTAAGAACCCAAATAGCACTAAAATCCGTCATCTGACAACAATTTCAACTTTAAGATAACAGTCAGACTAACTTACAACATCTTCTTGAAACGTGTTTATATACATCTTCACTTTAACTAAAATAAAACCTATTTCTTATTTGGAATAAGAATATTGAAGATATGCTCGAAAAGATTGTTGTTCATTCATAGATGATTGACTTCCAGGTAATCTTGATAGCATTTCTTGTGTTTGTGCGATGTTTTGTTGAGCCTTATGAATTGCCCGTTTTTCTTTCGGCTTATTTTGAATAACAAAACATTTAAATGTCTTCTTTTGACACTTTGCTACTTTCAACTTGTCGGAGATATCAAAGTTGGGCATTGTCTCAACAATCTTTTTGCTAATGATTCGACAACCAAGTTGAGACTCCAATATATCACAAATTTGCTTGATCCAGTCCTAAAATAATTTGCCTGCATACTGTTTTGCATTAAGTAGGCTAGGCAAAGGAATTGACATATTATAGCGATATGTCTGATCAACTTATTTATGCTACTTGATTGTTTGTAAGGAAGTTGAAAGGATTGTTTTCGATTTTCGATGAAAATTCCACATTGCTTTCAGTCCCCCCATCCCTTTTGTACTTTGTTCCCATATGATTGCATATGCTTTTACCTAATTGTTGTCATAGGTCTTGATTAACTTCTATTCTTCATCATCTGATATTGCTTGATTTCTTGGGCTCTAATGAAAGTGTTGGCAGAAGTGTGAAACTGAATGAAAAGTCTTCACATGTTTTTGTTGGCTGGAGATCATTTAGCGAAGTGCCAATATTGTTTCCATATGCAAAAGTCTTCTCTACATAGTTGCTGTAATTTTTGGTTACCCTCTCATAATCTGATGCCTAAGTGGCAGAAGCCAACTAGATGTAATAGTGAATGATATTTTGCTTGAAGAATGACTTTCTTTTCTGAGCAATCTGAAACTGAAATCCTCTGCTCCCTGATGAATTGTTGCAAATCAAACAAAGAAGGTATTTCCTAGAATAGTCAATCTCATTAGAATTAATTATTTCTGTATTTAGTTATCTCTAGTCAAGTTTTTGAAATTCGTATCGACAGAATTGCTAACATAGCAGAACAGAATGCCGAGTGTATGCTACACGATTATCGCTACAATGGCCACACTTCAGGGTGTAGTTACATGATATCAAAGTAGCTAAATCGTAAGCTTAAGATTGAATTGTGACCTCCTTTTCATGTCATATCTGCTCATCTGAATTTTGCATTCAGCCTGAATAGGCATGCCTAACCAGACTCGTTGTCCTTCAAAACCCTAGGCCGTCCTTTTCGAGGCTCAAAATCAAAACCAAGTTCTGCTAGTTGCTCAATTCGCTGCATCGTCATTGTAGTTCCTTGATAATTCAAATACTTACGATATTGGTGACGAACGTAGAGTACCCAACCTCCAAGCTTTCTATTGGCAGCAAATCTCTGCGGAACTCGGCAGTGACCGAGTTTCGCCTTGAATCGACGTAGTTCATCAAGATGATGAACCCATCGGTCACTGTAATACTTTGTATATGACTTCGTTTTTGGTGCAAAATCTAAATCAACATCTTGAAGTTGTTTAAGCCTATCAGGCGTAATCAAGGAGCTTTTCCTGCCTTTCTGGATAAACTGATAATGCGATCTTACATTCATCACCCATCTGCCCAATTTAGGATTCGTTTCGAAATTACGAGGAACCCTACAATGACCGTATATTCTTTTGAAAAGATAGAGATCTTTCATGTGATCTCTCCATATCTCTGAAGGAGTTTTGTGTGAATGGAACAGCAGCTTACCTAATTTGAGTGTGTAATTTCTGTAAACAGATCGACAAATCTCTAGTTTCTCCACATCACTTATGTAATCCCCATTTACTGCTTCACAGCCGATTTTCAAGGTTGACATTGATCCGCGAGTCTAGGGTTGATTAAAATGATAAGATTAACGAAGAATGACTATGAATTAGCTGGAACATTTTTATGTTTTTACTCTTCAGAGTTTTACTGAAATGACCTCAAGGGTATTTTTTGAGAATCTAGCGAAGTTCAAGGGACATATAGCACGATTTGTGGTATGGTTCATCTCAAAATTGATTTTTTCCCATTTCATTGGTTTCGATGAAAAGGCATACGTACATATTTTCCTTAGCAAAGGAATTATTTTTATTTAAATCCTAATAGAATATGCTAACAAAATAAACAGGATCGGCAATTCAGGATTGGGTAGTGCTGGTATTACGTCTTAGTCCTTTTTCAGCCCTCCGTTGCCTAAAAAATAAAAAAGCCTATAATAGTTAACCAAATCCACTCTAATTGCTATAAATGCTACAAAAGCTTTAAAAGCGCTACAATGCTGAAGCTTGGGAGCATTTCCAGGATCCAGAAGAATGTGATGACTCATTTCTTCACTGGTTGAAGGTTGTGCGTTATCGATTGTAGCCGAGCATTAGTGGTAGCCTGGACAAATGGTTTAAACGCTTGTTTGGAGTCGTCCAAGCCGTACTATGAAATGACCCATTTTGTATGTGTACTCATGCTGCACAATGAATAGGTTTCAAAGTTTTGATCCATGGGTATTTTTACTTCTCGATGGACTTTTCAGTATAAGTCACTACAGCCAAATGTTTCCATCTGATTTGCAATTTGCTGAAGAAAAGATGCGTATATTTTTCCAAAGGTTGTTTTGAGTGGCTCTATAGCTTTCAATATTTCTTGCACTCTTAAGCAAGAAGAGTAATTCAGAATTTGTGTTTGCGTTGAAAAAAACTGCACAAAATTTTGGATATTTTGTCACCAGTTTTTTGTCGACTGTCATTTCGACCAATGTAGAAAAGATCGTAAGGTCAAATGCTTCTGTGGATCTTGGTACATGACTCTTGGAAAATTCTCTGAATAATTTATCTTGATGACTTCTTTTTCTCATCATGTTTTGTCAAAAAATTTCCAGAATACACAACTGCGCATACCTTAAAGAAGTTTGCAGTGGCAGCACGATAAGCGCTAGCCCTGAAAACAGAAATAACTCTATGGTCAGCCCATATGAAGTTTTCAAAAAGTAAAATACTATTTGCTGGCTTCAAAATAAGATTGATAAATTATTGTAGATAAAATGTACCCACTCTGTATCCACCTTGGGGATCATTCTCTCTTACTAGAAGTAGCTGTGATTTCTGACATAATGTATACACAATCAAATGTTCAGCACATAACTAAACCTGTTTTCCAAACATGATATATAATCAAGAGAGATGGTTGATCAAGACACGGAGTTCCAAAACGTTACACTTGTGAATTAGCCTTTTCCGTGGGCATTGCTATCTACTGTACCAACTACTTGTACATGTCATATTAATTGAACATGGCATAGTTTTCTTGCGAAGCAAATACCCCGACAAAAGTTTGTCGAGTACCAAAAGAATGTGTCGGGGAACATAATTTTTCCAAGGTGAATTTCAATATCTTACAACTCGAAATCCATCATCAATCAACCTTAACATTGCATGATGATAATTAGACGATGGCAAAATTATGATTTCCTGATTCGAATCTTTTCTTTTCAATGAAGGTATTTTATATTGTTGTACTGATATAGTTAGTTTCAATTCCATTTGTGACTTCAGAATCAGCATCAGGATTTGCAATGACGAAACCAACAAGAACAACAGCAACGACGAGACATTCCTTTTTTGTACCATACAAGTCCAAATCAACGGCAAGTACATATTTTCATACTGAAAGAACTATCCATGAATTCAAAATAAATGATTTCACCTTTTGACACCTCCTTCTCCTCCTTGGTGGAAATACGTCCATTTCAAGGGACAACAATCCAAGAATGGTGTCCATCGAGGTGATATTCTATTGGAAATTCCAAAATCCAATGTCCTTTCAGTCGATTGTACCGGGGAGGATGATCCAATTTTGGCAGATGCTTTTTGGTATTTAAGTCAAGAGAGTGGTGTCACTGGACGGATGGCATCCTTGGCAGGATATGTTGCACTTTTGCTTTTACTGTTTCAACCACCAAAATTTGGTACTGCAACAACAGCTATTACTAAAACAACTACAATGACATTTCAGGATACACCCTATTTTCAACATTCCAATCTGTTGTAACATTTTGCCAAGGATAGGAATGATTTGGATCATGTTCTGTGGTGGTCCGATGAGGAAGTGGAACAATTGTTACAAAAGTCCAACGTTTACGAACAAGTCTTGAAACTTTGATACCATGGTTGGATATGATTCAACATATCAATCATACCAATAGGATCAATGTGGAACACATGACAACACCTTCAGGGGATATTCAACTACTAGTCTGCTGTGACATCTGTCCAGGAGAAGAGTTGATGTTCCAATGTCATCCCACCTTCAAACCTTATGAATATTTTCCTATTTACGGATTTGTACCAGAAGAACAATCTACTTGATATTAATCTCATGGAACATACTTCCCTCCCTTGTCACAAAAAATTAGGAATGTCTGTCCAAGTTAAATTGTATATAGACTTTCCCTAATGTTTCAATATTTTGCTATCCAAATATCTTTTCATTTGTTTCTACTAAGTCGTGGAGCAGTTGGTAACACTCACACAAAACCCAAAAACTGGAATATAGTTCAATATAGTTACTGCGCACATACAAGTAATTAACAATCCTATTATATCACCGCCATCACCCTTGCTTTCCTTAGAACTCATTCCATATTGCCTTCTCTCTTTGATATTTTCAGACTTATCCGCAACTTAAACCTTTGTTAGATGATATACTTTTCAAATACAATGTCCGCAGCAAGTACAATATGATTTGCACACTTGCTTACTTTTGAAAAAGGCATAAAGTTTCATTTGTAGGTTTACAAGTTTTTCAGAATTTTCACGCATTGTTTGTTCTTCCAATGAGGTAGATGCAGTCATAAATTATCCTGTTAAGGCTCATATGATTTGTCCGAAGTAATAATGTATTCAATGTATTTGATAGGCTGGCAATACAGATTGCTCCTTAAACATAGAATTGTAATATGGGTTAGGGATCAGCCTTGTATACTAGTAAGGCAGTGATTTGCTGTAGATACAAATCTACAAGTTACACGAAAAAACCTTGGAAAGTTGAATCATGAATATCATGCTATCTACATTGATAGGAAAAATGTTTGATAACTGAACTCGATTGCAGCTTTCAATTCCAGGGGGCAAATCAGAAGACTCACAAATGACAATAATATACTCCTACTGCTTTCACTTTCTTCACAATTAATGATAACTAAAAATCTTTCCTATGCATGATTATTTAATCACTCTAACTCGGTGATATCTGTTCAACGCCTGTTTTATTAGTAGCTGGTAATTCAAGTTTAACCCTAAATCAAATTGTTCTGCCAAATGTTGGGATACAATCATATTATCTATCATCTTGATATGTCTTTCTCTCATTAATGAATTCTGCAATCCTTGTCTAAGTTCGGCTACATCCAAGTAAGACTTCTTGATACCTATCGAAATAGTTATTGACAAAAAATATTGAATAAACAAATGATTCCTAAAAATCATGAATTATTTGTGCCACTTAGACTGCCACAAAGATAGAAAACATTCAAGTAAAACTAAAAACTGACTTTATTACCAATATGCAACACCCATGATATGGATGTCAATAGAATTTTCATTTTGGGTAAGTCTAGAGTGAAGTTCTTTAGGGATCTCGATCCAAAGTTATAAATAGTCAATCAAAGATGTTGTTGCGTAATTATGTAAGAGGTAATTAATCAATTTATTGAAGTGTTGCTTCCTAGGCAGTCATTCAAAGATCCTGTTCGAATGTAGCGAAAGGCAGCTACACAAAGCAAGATTTTTTAGTGGTACAAAGAATTGGTCACACTAAAATCTGAAATGCCACGTAAAGTTGCTTAAATTTTTTTATATCATGCTGTATGTGTTAAGAGGAATTAGACATTTGTCTTACGGCAATGTACGATCTCTCAGAGAACTAAAACTTTTATCTACGAGATCTTCATAGAAACACCAAGCCTACTGATCAAAACTGAAAAAACCGTTTGAATAATAACTCTTTTCATTTTTAACAATTGATCTTTCTGAAATGCCGCCTTCCGAGACAGTCAGCAAAAAGAATGTCAATGCAGATTTTGAGGAGTCACGAGACGTACTCAAAAAGTTTGATTGAGACAGAACAATTCCAAAAGTTTGTCCTCTTAAGCTAGTTGTATCGAAACAAATGCTAGAGCATTCCAAAATACATCAAAGAAAGTTACTGTGAAGTGCCTAGTGTAGAAGTAAGACCAACAAAAAGGTGATTGCGGGGAAAACAAAACAAAGAAGTTGTCAAGCACGAGAAGTATATGTACAGGAATCAGTGAAGAACCACAAACAAGAATTTGAAGGATTCCAGCATTCAATGGGTAATTGCTAAAGTGCTAAAGTTCCACGCGTGGTGGAAGAAGTTTACTACTCACGCTGCTGTGGCAAAATTTAGGAGAATTCTTAGTTAAATAAGAGACCAAATACTCACCAGGTAAAAAGCTGCGCGGCTACTAGGAAATTGAAGTTGAATAAGTAGAAAGGGAAATTTGGAAAACAGATAGCCAAATCCACCTGTGCAGTGGCTTTTGTTTCAGAAAGTTTAATACGCTTGATCCACTCACCATAATTGGCTGACTGGCTTGAAGGTTATGCCCATTTATTGGTTCAAGAAGTGATACAAAAATACAGCCCTTGCCTTTTTTGAAAAGATTAGTTTGATGCAATGGAAAAGGTTGATGAAAAGGAGCACACTGCAGTCATTCTGGGTGTTGCCAAGAAAGAATACAAAGGAGTACTGGCTTTTGTGCTACGTAAGCATAGCAATCATGAAAAATTGATTCATTTGAAAGACAGCATGAATCATAAAAGTGTGTATGGTAGTGACAGCCAGGTTGTTTGCAATGACATTTAATATCATACATCAGCAACTCAGACATATGTTGATAGCGATAGCAAAGGCTGTGGCGAAGCATCTAGATATTTAAAAAGTGAGGAGCCAAAAGGTGTAAGGGCTGCAATATTACAAATGCAAAGCAAGTAATCAAACAAATCACATGATGAAAAGGCCAAAGAGCAAATAATTTAGGTATTGCATTGATCCGCAAGTGAAAGAATGCTTTTGACAAACACAGTGAAAGTCTCAAATAACATTCAATTTTTTGTAGCTCCAAAGAACTAGGATCAAACCAATACATGAGCTATTAAGTAAGTGGAGGGTGAAGATAGTTTTTAAACCTTCTCTGTTGCAATGAAGGCGGCGAAAATACGATGCTTCAATCTTAAATGCAGAGTTTGACTGGAAGTTCATAATGAAGTTTGATTTTTCTTGGCGGGCAACTCAACAGAGGAACTGTATGGCGGATTTTGATCCATCAAAATTACAACAGAGGATGAGCCACACTTAGTACAGCAAATGTATTGAGGCAACTAATTTGGAAAGAAGCTTTTTTAGCTGCAATACTGCGCAATAGTCTGACACTCAGAAATGTTCATGGTATTATCAAGAAGCTGGAAAGATATTCAAATATAAATTTATGCTATAAAATATTATTTTGTATAAATTGTAAGCCTATAATTTAATTTACTACTTTCTATCTTAGCGATAAAAGGAGCGCTATAACTACCGTTGCGAACCCTTTTCTGAATCGTTAAGATGTTCCAAAGATATTCTAACTTATATTTAACTTCTCTAACATACAAAAGATTTAACAATCAATGATCTTGTTTAGCAATTTTTAGACATCTTGATAAAAGCAACTGAAAAATGGCTTTAATGATCCTTCATAATGTAGGACTCGAACCCAGAGCTTCGCGAATACTTGACATTGCTTAACCAGTCCCCTTCCTGATGGTAAACTAAAATATTTAAACTATCACAATATTTTATTGAAGCATTGTGAAGATTAGAGCTCAAGAATTCCAGATTTTCATAAATACTTACGTGGGATAAAACTGAATTGGCAGAGTTGAGAACTTCGACAGCGTCAAAATTTATGATAAATGTATTTATTCTGTATGCGCTAAACATTTCAATAATTCCCTTGATGAATAGCCCATAAAATAAACGATTTATCTAAACCATCATCTGCAGTACTTGTGATGACTATAGGAAAGTTCGTTTCATTGAAGAATCATGATCAAATAAATCCAAATACATTTGATCATCTTAAGCTAAAAATGGATAGAATATCCCATCCTTTCCTCAAAACACAAGAGTCTTCTCCGCCGACAAAATACCAATATGATAGCTTTGTGGCAAGCAGAGTAGATTGATAAGTGTTATGTTAAGCGCTACTGATACTAATACTTGAATGGAATGTATGAACTGGTAAAAATTGAATAGACTCTAAATCGTCTTCTTATTTATTTTCACATGATCCTATAAGTGCTTCTTCAAAAAACTCTTCATATTTTTATTCGAACCCTTCCTTCCTTGCTGTCGCACTTTTAACCTTGGCATAAATTTGGCATGTTAAGGTTTATCAGGTAAAGTCAATTCTGATTTTAACACACATAGATGGAAGTACAATCAAGTGCCACTGTTTTAAATGAAGTATTGCAATAAAGCCGAAATAGATGAGCTATTTGTGAACTTATATGGTATTGAAATCAAGGATGCAAAATGGGAAACGAACTTATCTATCAGAATTTGTCGTTTTCAGTTTAAGTAGGTAAATCGAAAAGCCTTAAACAGTGCAATTCAGTTTGCCAGAAAAACGAAACCTGACTTAGAGAACTAATTAAACTGAAGATAGGCAATGAAATGGTATTCCATTTACCAGAATACGACTAGTTCGAGTATAGGTAAACAGTCACACGTTTGATCCAATGATGAAAAGGATGATGGGAGAGATGAGAAATACTGTATAATGGATAATTGAATCAGAGCGGAGATGCATATGCCTGAACAAATGATAAAAAACGCAGATAGTAAGCTTGATATCATCCAAAAGGAGCAGGAGTCTAAAAAAGTAGAAAGACAAGGAATAACAGAGTGAAATAAAGGAGTTAACAAACACAACAAGCGCAGCAAAATGCTACAGGTACAACCTATTATCAAAAGGAATACTTAATGCTAAGCTAAAGGAGAAGAGGCGAGCAGGGAAAATATGAATTGATACTCAAGAATCAAAAATTAGAGTTCGAATGAAGTACATGTTTTAATCAACAATTTTGCACCTTTAAGTAGTTGTAATAGAAAGTTAGATTTCATATTAAAATTGATATAGAAAACGCAAGCAGAGAATTCGTTGTGTCAAGAAACAAAACACATTGAATTTAATTCTGCAATGGTAGCAATTTTTACAAGTGTGGAGATTTCAATGATGAAGCATCACCAAAGTTGTACATACCAAGGGGGGCATGAACATTAGCAAAGGAAATAGAGAAAGCAAAATAATTGAAGGAATAAATGATTCAGGCTGAAGTTGGATTGAATTTGAAAATCATTTCTAGCTTGGTAAAAATCATAATAATTTCGAAGTCCCAAGTAGCAACAAGTCGCAATAAAAGAATCACAACCAATTATACTAAGCAAGAATCATTGTCAACTAGTCAACACTGAAAGAGCTAGAATCCTCGGAAAGGTTTAAGGAAGGATTTAAATCATATGATTAAACAATTAAGACAGAGAAACAACAAAATGCATTTATCAAGTTATTTTAATGAGGTTAAAAAGGATGAAGGAATGTTGATGTAAATCAAAGCCAAATCATTATGACCTGCGGCGGAAACCAATACCAAGACAAAGCTAATGGTATGGAAAGTATTGCATTGATCATGCCTCTGGCACAGAGAAAGTGTTTAGCACCGAAGCGAAATATCTTGAATATTTGTCGCAATACTTCACTGATGACAATGCGATCATGATTATAAAATGGCATTGGGAGAGGAAGATAGCCCATAATCGAAGATGTTTTTAAGGAGATAAAGAGTAAACTACCAAAAGAATGTGAAACACGCAAATAAAATGGAAAGAGTCAATGAGTTAGAAAAAGGATACACGACCATCTGTCAAAGTAGCATCCGCCTCAAATGGTAGATAAAATGCTATGATAGGATCTTACCAAAGATTGCTCTAGTTTTAAGTGAGATGTAATGAGTCATTAATTACATCAAAGGAGAATGTATCAGCACAGTCCTGAAAGACCAATGTTAGAAACTGATGTTCATGTAAATGGGTATTTCTAATTGGCAATAATGCAATCGGAGGCAAACTACAAGCGCAACATGCGGCTTTTGTCAACGATGGCAACAGTCAGCACAATATGAGAACCACAACAATTATAGGTCATCAAGATCGCGCAAAACAAGCATGGGAACAAGCCCTATATATAAATGGTGGAAAGCTGGCAGTAGAAAAATTCAATTTCTAGCAAAATCGGAATTTAAAGCCTTTGACAGACCGGTAATCAGAGACAACGATGAGGTAGAAGTAAGAATCTCTGATGGAGCCAACAGGGTGATGATAAAATTGTGCGAGAGAATTCGATGAAATAAGCTTGAAAGAAGTTTGTAAGGAGATTTAAAAATTTAAGATTTCTAAAAATCTCACATGTGTTAACATCAAATGGTTTTCAAAATGTAATTTTTGGAGTGAGGATAGTGACCTGTAAATACATTGAAGCAACGGTTTGTTGATGAATTTGTTAGTATAGAAATTAAACGGAAAGTCGGCTGGCATTTAAACCGCACATTTGTAAGGTGACCTGTAAAATCAAGAAAGTCCAAACGGTACGGAAGCAGAGGGATATGTATTTCTTATTCTAAAGGCCACATTTAATGGGCTTATTCAATGCGCAAGCAAGCAATAAAAGAATTCGGTTTTGTGTTGAAATGATGCTGCTTTAGTGGAAGATCTGCTGATCCATGCTCATCGTTAACATATGATGAATATAAATTGTGATGGTTGTAATCTACGTTCGGGTATGGCATGATACATGGTTTAAAATTGGATTAGAGAAGGCTTAACATATTGCTTGAGCTGTAAGGTTCTTGTGGATGTAGGAAAGTAGCAACTTTAGTCAAACAGCCTGACTTAATTTAAGGCTTTGGGGGAACGTTTGAGGGTTAAGTTAAGAATGACGTTAAGAATATGAATGGTTATTTTATTCCTAGTTTAAATATTGTAAGGCCAAATGATGAAATTGAAGAGATTAATAAAAAATCCAATCAAGATACGTATAGGGAGTGGGAATGTGCATTATTTTGTCGAGTACGCATAACTAGATATATCCAATGGTGAGAGCTTGTTATCAAAATATATGTATTAAGCAAATTTTGCCGCTTACAAAGAATTGTTGAGGCTTATGAAATTTGTTATTTATACAATTTTTTGTCTGAAGTGGTAGAATACTGCAACAGTGATAGAGTTGGTGATATCACGACAAGAAGCAGTGTGACTGGGATGATAATATTTTTGGTAGTGCCCATATGCTGGAAATCGAAAGATCAGAAAAGCAAAACAAATTTCATTAGCAATGCTTAATATCTTGTATTATTGGAGGCAATTAAAATATTTGTGTTATTAGTCACCAATATTCTTATGATTTGAGAAGGCAATGAAGGATTAGAAAAAAATGAGAACAAGGAAAAAAAATTAGATTAGGGGTATTTCTCGAATACACATCTTACAATTTAGTGTGAAGAGGCAGTGTAATTTACAAAGAAATTCGGTGATGCTCCCCTGCTAATCAACTCGTTGCTCATCTTGAAACATCTCAAGCCTTGTGAACGACGTCTGCAATCCCTGGCTAACTGCGATTGCTTACAAGTAAGCTTGATTACCAGTTAATTTATTAGAACTAGATGATGACGAAAACTACTATTAAACTAATTATTTCTAAAATCATGAACCTCGTTAGGCTGCGTTGCAAGTGGAGAAATAATTAATTCTGACATTGGTTACGTCCTGTTTTTCTTGATCCTAAGACCCCCTCCCATGTCGCGGAATCCTTTTATCATTTGCAACGAGGTAATTATTGGCTATGACAAAGTTATACTTAAGTCCATGTGTTTAGGAAGTCATTCTTCGTTTCGAATAAAGGGAATACATAGGCAAATATCGCGGAGGGTGAAAAATGTACACACTGAAAACAGATCTTGATATATTTTTTTATCATTCTTCAGGTCTTACGAGAAAGCCAATATTACTTTTTTCCTTTTCATAAGTTGGGGTGCGATGGATCGGAAATAAGATAAGCGCAAGTGTGTGACGTATTAGAATCGCAGAGAACCAAACTAGTTCTCTTCAAGGGCATCATGAAAGCTGCCAGCCCGGATTTGAAAGAGGTCATTATTCAGTACGATAGCTTATTGGGATCTCTCTCAACATTTTAAACAAATTAAACTTAAAAAATGCCGACGATCGAAACCTGCTGCACAATTGAAAAGAGGGGAACCATAAGTAAAGTGCATAGATTGGAGATTTGTCGATCTGCCTACAGAAATTACCTCATCAAATTAGAAGAGAAGATCCAAACAAAAAAAACTCCTTTTGAAATATGGGAATGTCACATGAAAGAATTGTATGCATTTAAGAAAATATATGGTCATTGCAGGGTTCCTCGTCAATATGAAGGGAATCCTAAATTGGGTAGATGGGTGATGAATGTACGCTCTCATTATCAGTTTATCCAGAAAGGTAGAAGAAGTTCTTTGATTACACCAGACAGACTTAGGCAACTACAAGATGTTGGTTTTGATTTTGCGCCAAAAACTAAGTCATATACTAAATATTACATTGATCGCTGGGTTCATCACCTTGATGAACTACGTCGTTTCAAGCAAAATCACGGTCATTGTCGAGTGCCACAGAGATATTCACCCAATAGAAAGCTTGGTGGTTGGGTACTTTATGTTCGACATAA
>CAAAJI010000058.1:232144-244526 GCA_900642245.1 Fragilaria radians | reverse complement strand
TTGAATGTGTGGTTTGCGGTGGATCGGGTAGTGGCTTGGACGGTGCATACGCGTCAAGAACAACGGATGATAATCAGGAAATTGAAGAAGCTGAATTAGAGTACGCAGATCAGCATGTAGTTGATGATATTGAATCTTATAAAGGCAAAGATTCCTCAGCTAAAGAGTCAAGAAGCTTGATGGTTGAGGATCCTGAGAGTTTTGAAAGAAAGAGAATTTTCGTTAGTCAAGAGATAGGAAAAAGGATGATCGAAGGCTGGACTTTACTTGATTTATCCTGTCCTAAATGTGTGATGCCTCTGATGTGCGACGGACAAGGAGGCCCAGAGACATGCGTCGTATGCGGACCAATATCGATGTTGGATAGCAGTCCTGATAAGGAACTTGTGCATGTTTTTCAGGAGGAAACGTCTCCTAAAATTGAAGTTGATGTTATGCCTGAACTGAATGCAAAGAATCTTATTTCACTTATCGGTCAACCTTCGAATTTGTTTTCAGAAGGGTCAACAAAGATGGACCCTCCAGAATCCGTGAAGTCGTCTCCACCTGACGAGAATCTCAGAAATGACCCTCCTGCTTTTTTTGGTGACAATTATATCAGTCCTAAAGAAGCCATTGATCCACCTACGGAAAGTGTAACTCATCGTTTTTCTTTCGATTTACCGGAAGGAATCGAAGTCGATGATAACCTCATTTCTGTGGCGAAGGCTTCCAACGAAAAGGAAGTGCATGAAATAATCATAGGCATGAATCACACATCTCTTTCAATACCTGAAGGCGTTGATGTTGATAATGATCTCATATCGGTTATGAAGGCTACAACTGAAGACGCAACGAAGGATGAAGTTTTTAAGGGTATCGATCCTCTAACTACTAGAATACCCGATGGTATTAATATCGATGATGATCTCATTTCGGTAGTACTAGCGACAAATGAACATAGAATCAGGGATCTTGACAACGACATATCTAATGTGAAGGATTTGGAAATTAAGATCAAGCACACTTTAGAGATTCCAAAGGAAACTGCAGTTTATGATACTAGAGAGACTAAGGGCTTAAGAAATAGTCTTCCTCCTCGACCTAGTCAGAAATCACCAAAAAATGCGGACAATGGAAGGTTCAATCGTGCCCATTTACAATCACCCAGCAAAGAAGCACAGCGACGAGGCCCACCGCGACCTGAAGAAGTAAACGAACCCTCTCAGAGCAACAATGCAAAAAGTCAGTCATCAATGCAAAATCGAATTTCTCCTTCCTATTCCATGACCTCGGATTTGAGTACCATTCAACACACCACCGTGACTCCGAAGTATTTCTACAGGGAAAAAAGTCTCAGCACCTCACTAGCGGAACTGCGCAGCCGCGATGATTCCTCAATGATTTCCGATGGACATCGTAGTCGTGCTGAAACTGTGACATCAGAAGCCTTGGACGCAATACTTGACCGCATTCAGGAATGTAAGGTGACTTTAACTCAAAGTCGCGACTTTGAAAAACAGAAAGAAATGGCAGCACTCATTGAACAGCTAGCTTCAGCAGCTGTGGCTGTAAAAAAGCTTGAAGAAATGGAGATTTCATAGTCCAATTGGAATGAGCAAAAGTTGATGAAAGTACAATTTCTAGGCAATCGAAAAAAGAGCATAATTTTGTTAAAGGTTATAAATTAAATGGTTTACTTAATTTGAATCAAGGGCTGCAATGGTACAGTTATTAGCTTACAGGAAGAGAGGTCTAGCTTATTTTGGGTAAAATACTGAAAGAAGTATGGTCAATTTTTGATTTGGTCTTTGTATCTTTGGATGTTACTAACATGATAAGTTTTAGGATTTAAAGAAATCATTAGATATTAGATTGATGATACATTAAATTTGCACAGATGAAGGAGAAAAATAAGGTAGTGTTTTCAAAGAGTTGCATGGATGGCTCTTATTTGGCACGTTATGAAGAGTCGTGAAATGTGTGATAATCAATAAAATTTAATCCAAATGTAATCTGGGATTTTATGACCTAATTTACTGTATTTGTGACTAAGCTTGCCCATTTCAAAGGTATCACAATATCATGAAGGTTAAGGCCCACCCTTTATACTGCAGAAGACTGACTGCATTCTATAGCAGTAAAAATATGGCAAGATTCATACAACAAGATTAGGTAGCAATTAATTTATTGAATCATCTTAGTGATATGAAATGCGTGGCATAATCATGGTAAGCACATGGTTATAATTTGAGCCGTCAAAACCTAGGCTTTTCTTTACTGGTGATGCGCCAAAAATTCGAGAATTTGACGATTCAAGCTACTAGATATTTCCACATTCAAATGGCCATGCTTGACGCCATGCAGCTCTCATCTCTTCGCTTAGTTCACGGTGATTTACCTGAAACTCTGCCGGTGCTTCAGCAAAACAAACAATCACAGTATTTACAGCACTCCCAACAACACTCATCATAATTGAGGCAAACAGGAATCCCACCAACAAGCCTAGACTGCAATCGAGAATGTGAAACGAATCGAGTTGCAGCGAAACATCAGCAAAATTTATTGTAAAATAGACATTTATTGCAAGGTAGTAATCAAAGACTTACATAAAGCCAACAACTCCTGCGTCATCATATCCAACTCCAGAAAACAGGTTTTGATCAATTTTGCCCATGATAAGACCAACAAGCCCAGTGCAAAGACCGATACCAACTGATACCATCATGAGAACGTTATCCGCGAGATCATCTGTGATAATAGTAGACCAGCCCTTATTCTGAAAGAGTGTCATGACGTTTCGACCTGCTTCAACATAACTATATCCATATAACCCAACATAAACGTAAGCCCACTTATTCAAGTATTCTATAATTCCTTGAATACAACCAAGGATACAATCAATCAAGCAAATTAGAAATGAGCAATCGTCATTCTCGTGTGCCATGCGATGCATGGCACGAAGTGCTTGAACTAGCGACACCAGAAACGATCCAAAACAAATGGATCCAAAGGAGTAGGTAGTAGCTCGACAGAACGAATCCCCGATAGCGGATGAACAGAAAGACGAAGCTTCTTCTGGGATAAACCACCAAGTTCCGATGACTCCAGCAGTAGTGACGTGTACCACATTTTGAAGCACTTGATGAACCCAATAAAAGCTGAGCAAGAAAAAGAAAAGAACGCCACCGCCGACAGATGAAAGACTTGCTCCAGCCGTAACGCTCCATAAAACTGACCAAGCAAATGCAATAGCCAAGAATAGGTATGCAATGAGCACTAATCCTAGGTTAGCCTTGACACCGGTCAAAGCTGCTCGCAAATTCGCTGCTGCGAACTGAAATGAGGAAGGAAAACAACACTTAGCGAATAGTTCAGGTTTGAAAAATGATTTACCCGTTTGCACCAGCCCATACTACCCAACTAAATGTCAATATCTCACTTACCGGAATCCTTGACCAAACGAAATAAGCATAACAACATCCAAGTGCAAATGAAGCAAAACCAATTATTGCTGTCCAAAGTTGACCAGTGAGAACACCTAGTATGCCAACAGCTAGAGAGCATCCAACACTGAAAATTAATGCCATCTTAACCATTTGTGTCGCGAACTGCATCATGATACCCAAAGCAATCGTGGAAAGTGAAAGGGCGACTAGAGCACACACTGAAACACACCAAACCACACCTGCGGCATTATATCCGCCGCTTTGAATTGAAGGAAGCATGGTACTCATAAGGACTAGCATCACTACAAGATGTGCAACGAATAAAAAAGTCCAAAACACATCCTGGAATTGCTTGGGTTGTTCTTCTCCTTTGACCCCGTTGTAATTAGCTTGAGTGTAAGAATCATTGGATTGATAATTGGGTTCGGTTTTATAATTTCCGAATTGTTGATTTTGCTGCTGTTGCTGCTGATAATATCCTCCCGAAGGAACGGCAACACCCTGCACAATTGGGATTTGGCCTGTGTTCATGGTTCCCAAACGACGTTTGAACTTTTGAAAGAACTCGCGCATTGGATCACTGTACTGTACAGTTTTCTTATGATTTCTCAGAGAATCGTAACCAAGGAATTTGATTGGAATTCGGCGATAAACTCTGGATGAATTGTTATGGTTAGTCACAACAAATTTGAGTTCAACGGATCGTGGAAAATGCATTGACAACATTTCAAATTCTTGGGTTCACAAACCATGAATCAATGACATTCCATTCCCCGTAAAAAAGGAGGTTGGGCTCAAGGAGAAAAAGAGAAAACTCAAACAAAAAAAGTTCAAAGTCAGGGTTCAAATAGAAGGAAGCTAGATTTTCAAAAGATTAATATTGTATAAAGCCAAGTCACCTGAAAAGCACGATACCAAGCCTATAATAATAGCCAACATCAAGACCCGTAAAAACATGGATATTTTTCCTATATTGAGGCCATTTTTGCGGTCACAGCGGTCATTTCAGAAATTTTTGGTCTGTAAGGCAACGAGATATAGTCATAATCAAAATATGGCCCTTCTTGACACTTCCCGGTGTCGTTTGGGATCTCTACAGGAAGTTTTCGTTTTTTATATCCAGTTAGCAATGAAATTAGTTGAATTAGGTCTATCTTCCATCATCATTAACTCTTTATGCTTCATAAGGGAGCCTATCTAGTCACTCTGAAATCATAATTTCGGGTGGATTTAGGACCACAAACAAGAATAAAATGTATCCTCCACAATTTTTGAATTTGAAATTTGAAATCCTTAGCCCTAAGCAACCTTCGACCTAGCAAACAATATCCAAGATGCCCAGCACCATGTCAACCCGCTCAATCAATGTTACTGTGAAATACCGAATCCCAGTCGTCACTCTCGTATGCTGGATTCAATTTTCATCAGTAATCTTTTCTATCAAAAACAAACTTAATCATTCTTAACATTTCCTTGTATGCAGCAAGATTTGCCCCATCCATACAGTTTGTTAACACCCTGAACACACTTGCTAGATCAGGTCTTGAATACTTGATCAAGTATTGTGACATTCCAATGCCAGATCGGTATCTTGGCTATTTCTCTTTATTAAGTTTGTCCTCTTTATCATTTGTCCTATCATTTTTAAAGTACGCTGTCCCAGATATTCGCTTATCACTTATATTGTTGACGTCATTTTGGAATTTCTCTTCTAATCCTTTAATTACATGAGGTGGCATCACAAAACTCGATCTATCTGCATCTTGGAACAGTAATCCGTCAATTTTCAATCCAAATTTTTGGATTCTGAGCGCATCGATGAAATGATCGCGATACCATTGTCACTTCCATTCACGAGGCAGTCATCAACATATATTCCTAATATCATGATGCCATGTCCAGGATATTTTTATCCGTAAGCATGGTCGATGACGTTTCCTTTAAAACCGCATTCACTTAAGGTCGAAACAAGCTTTTTGTTAAATTCCCTTGCACTCTGGATGAGTCCATAAATTGATTTCTTCAATTCAAAGTGCTCATTATTTTTGTCTCTATTCCTTTAGGTATCTCAATGCCTAACATGTCGCAAAGTCCCTGTGATCTGATAACTAAATTATATTCTGGTGAGTCTTGCGCTAACTTCACCAGAGTGAACGAGACTTTTACTCAAATTGATGACATCAATTGATTCACATTTCCTTGACTCAGCAACAGCTGTCACAACATCACCTATTACTGGTGTTAATCTAATTCCAGGCACAAATCATTTTTTGTTGTAACCACTTTATCCAAGAATGGAGCCACATTTCCTTTTGTCAGCTTTGTGATCTCTCAATCATTTCCACTATAGAATACATTTGTCAAAGCCTTGCCAATGCTGAACAAATTAATTCATAGCTCTTGTACAAAAGTTGCATCCTCAAGCGTGACGATTCGCCATTTTTTCTAGGATTCCACATCGAAAATTTCCCATATTCTCTGCAATCATCACATTGCTTAACTTACATTGAGCTGCTTCATGACTCAACCTTCCACGTTTACAGTATTTTCCTTTGAACTGTGTCGTGAAAAGCGCTTTTCTTCCCCTGATCCCTCATTTTTAATTGACTCCAGTTGTGTCCATAGCCACTCAAATCATTTAGCATTTCAATTACTAACTAGTAATCCTTAGTCCATGGACGCTTGACCATGGCTAGAAACTCTTTACTTCCTCAGAATATCCATCATCTTAAATTAATCAAAGCAAAAACAGTTTCAGTTAGCTTAACAACTAAGAATTAACCCAAACGAAGAGTACTTCTTATATTTCCTTGATGTTGAAGCGTGTTAGAGAGCCTCTATTGTAAGTTACTAAATTAATGGCCATTCTAAAACTAAATATCTGTCACGGTTCTTATTTTGAAATCAAATTTCAACCTTAAATCTTGGACTTATCAATAATTCTTACGAATTCCTGACTCAAACTAAACATTTGAACGTTGAGTGTTGGTGACTCATTCCAAGAAATGAAGGCCGAATCCGACTTAAGTCATGTACTTGACAATTAACATCTTCATGGTTATAGTCAGTTTGAAAAAAGCATACAATCCTTCAAAATTTCAAATCGATATCAGCTGAAACTTAAAATAGGCCAGGCAAAGATCTCAGGATTTTTTAAGAAGCGCACCAATAGAAGTTGAGGAAAGACAATGCCACGGCTATTGAAAGTAACAATATTATTTGCTTCGTTTCTGGATCCGTAACTTTTACACATCATCATACCAGAGAGTAGGGCTCCATATCGTTTCAACTCTGAGAATCATGCACGCCCCCAATCATTTGCTCATTGTGGCAGATGCCTTAGTAATGAACGGTATTGCAACATGGTCATGCATCATTACACACTCAGACAGACGATGGATCATCTCAAAATCTCGCGAACTCAGGTGTACTGAATTAACAGTTTTCAGAGAGGAGCAAGCAGGAGCATATGCGGCAATACGGAACACTAATTAATTGCAATCTGATATTCTATACAATTTGTTTTGTGATCATAAATCTGCCGATAAAAATGGAACTGAATGATTCATCGGGTGAGTAAAATTTACTGCACAGCTGCTATAAACGTTTGCCAAATCACGTCACCCTTGCGCAAGTTTAGGGACATCAAGACTTGAATCATGACAAATTTAATGCAATTGCTGAAGTAAAGTTGAACATCTAAATGGCTACACAAGAGGCCTTAATGAGCCTGAATATATCAGTAGAAGAAAAAAATTGCAAGCACCGTTGAAAAAAAATGAACTGGGCATATATATAAAGGTTATAAAAAGAAAGATATTGCTGGAGTCCATCTAGTTCGCTACATCGATATCCTTGTAATTGTCTTCTTCCAGGCGATTTCTAAACATTTAAGTTTATCAAAGGTATAGAGAAGATGATGCATAGAATCTCCAACGCAGAATTACAAACTTGTAGGACAAGAAATTTTGACTGAGATGAGCTTTTTCTACTGAAGATCATTGAGAATCAAGGTTCTCATCAGGATAGGCTACTAGAGTATCATGTTAATTCAACGATTCCCGGACCAAGATTTGCCAGTGTAATCAAAAATTGCATATCACAGAACTTTAAGAGATTTCCTCAGCAATTAGTGGAAAATAGCGCGGTTACTCAGAAATCACAACATGAGTTAAAGTTGGAGATACCCAAGACACGGTCAATATCATCAAAATGTCATAGAAATCAAGATTTTATATGGATCTTATCAGATTATGGGGCAAATCTCACATCCTATAGTTTGATACAGAAATCAAGAGACATGCATGTCACCGGTAAGCTATGTATAGAGACACCTTAAAGTTGGAAATATCTTTGCGGGATCAAAGGAAAGTATCAATGCTCTCAGAATCCTTCCTCATGTTAAAAGTCATCGTCCCCAGGGACTAGTGTCGTTGCGAATCTGGGTCGTATACATTGTTTTTGGAGGAATAATTAGAGGACAATTTATTCCATGTAATTTTGGAATTGTAAAGTTGGAAAAGTTTTAAAGCCTTCACATTATAACCATGGCACAAATGGAAGATTAATTGGCTGTAGAGACACCGCCAGTTGTGATCTTTACTGTTTGCATGGATTTCCAGAAAATCTCAAGTTTCCTTACTCATTGGTATTTCTTCCGTCGCTTGAAGAACTATAAGGCATTGACATCATGATGAATAAGGTTAAGGAAAAATTACCTTACTTGATTCATGCTCTCAACGGACGGGTACTTAGTTGAAATGAGTACTGTATCCCTTTTGTATCCGACTTGGTGCACAAGTCACACTTGCTTGCACGATGAACAACGATCAATTCCTTCAGGTTGATAATAATATTGACTTGAACAAAGATAACAAAGGTTCACTAATGTCGTCATTAATGGGATCTAACACTGATATTGATCAAGATTTGTTTGGGGAGATTCCTCTTCAAGATGACTTTCGCCGCGATCTCCCATCGAAAGGGAAAATTATCGTTGAAAACCCCCTTGATGAAAGTCCCACTCATGTGCCCATTTCCAACAATCCATTGGCCCCAACCTTACAGCATGTAACTCCAGAGACAAGAGCTCCAAGAATTAAGTCCTTACTCGCCACCTCGGGCTTGCTTGGATCCACACTCGTATCTGACGGCGATGATGGACTTTTTGATGAAGTTGATCGAGAAGAAGCTGAACGACAAAGGCAAGAGGAAGAAAAAGAAAGAATATTGAGAGAAGAGAACGAACGTCAACGTAAAGAAGAAGAAGAACGGATTCGAATGGATAAGTTAAGACAAGAGGAAGAACAACGTCGTTGGCAGTCGAATCAAATGATGCAATCTGTCACCCTTTCCAATTCAGTTTACACAACACACATGCCTCAGCCATCAATTCCTATGAACAATAATGTAATCTCTCAACCTCATCAAATTCATCAACTCACCAATCAAGTGAATAATATGAACATGAGCACGCCTACATCAATGACTTTTTTCGAACGATCTCAAATGATGCAACAGCAAGCAGCTATGTCGCAAGCTGTGTTGTCACCACAAGCACAAACAACATTTCCAGTCAGTCAAAACCATAATCAAGGATCTGATAGCTTTTTACCATTGGGATTTTATCGTCCCGATCCAGTCTTACCCTCCAACCTATCTTCACAGCCTCCCGCTACGAGTACATACGTTTATTCGAGCACGGGAGGGGAAGTTCAAACGCATATTATTTCTCCCATACCACACCCTTCCATATCCACATCGGTTTCACGGCTTCCGCCGACTCAAACTCCGTCTGCAACCGTGGGAATGCACAATTCTGCTCAACTTGGAAGAAATGCGGTGAGAATACCTTCTATAGTGCAGCCTTCTCCCTTCGAGCCTATCTATGGCGCCGTCAAGGTCAACAATCCAGTGCTGGTGCAGCCTCCATCCCTGTTCAATGTCACACCGCCTTTTTGGATGTATCAAATCCACACCAATCTCAAAGAGGGGGGAGTATGGTTAGTGCAGCGTCGCTTTCGACACATCCTTTGCCTGGAGACACGTTTAAGGGAAGAGTGCCCAGGCTCTATTTTGCCACCACGGTAAGATTATACAAACACTTTTGGAATCCAAGCAGAACCTTCTCATATTGACCTTTTCTATTTTCTCAGCCCGCACAAACATTCCTCTCGTGCTATTGAGGAAGCCTCAACTCTTCAATCCGCTGAATTTGCCACTCAGCGTTGTGCAGAGATTGAGGTATATCTCAACGGATTGGTGCGTCATCCAATCGCAGGAAAATCCCATACTTTAAAACTATTTTTGGCTTTGCAAGATGATATGGGGACGGCATGGCCTGAAATTTCGTCGAATGCTATTACAAGGTTTGGAGCAGCTGTTCAGAATGCTTCTGACAACAGCCATATGCCTTGGGAGTCCTACTCTCAAGATTCACTAGAAGATGATGCCGATCTTTTGGCGTTAGCCAACAGCGAGGGTATCCGCATGGGAGCCGTCACACAAGCAGTCCCTAAGTTAGAGGGTTCTGTTGCGTTGATTCGTGACCACGGTGATGCAGCGGGTTCAGTCGGGATGGAGCTTCGAAAGCTCAGTCATACGGTAGAGGCCTTTGCTGATCGAGAGTTAAGCCTCCCAATGGAGATCTTATCCCAGGGATTGCTTGGATTTAGTCGTCGCCAAAAGCGATTGGTGTTGGAGTTATCAGCTGCCTTACACCCGTTTCTGCTGCAGTACCGAATGTGCCGAAACGAAAAATGGGCCTTCGGTGATCGTCGGGCGGCATTGCAAAAGCGAGTTCGCGAGCGTGGACGTGCTGACCAGCGTGCCCACCAGCTTATAATTCATCAAAGGGGTTACCAGCAGCAAGCACAATACAATGGCGACGGAATAGGCGAATTGGATCGATTAGAACGCGATGCCTCTCAAACAGATGTAATGGCATTGAGTGCACGTCAGCGTTGTGATTTGATCGGTGTGATAATCAAATCGGAGGTCAATCGAATCGCCTATGAACGAAGAATCGATTGGAACCGAAGTATGAAAATCGTATGCTCCTCGATGAAAGAAGCTGCAGCTGAACAAGTTTCAATCTGGGAATCGACACGAGAGACATTTCTTCAAACCTTTCCGGAATACAATAATCCTGTCGTCACGAGCACTAACCCTAATATCAAGTAGAAAGAGTTTAGATTCAGAATTTAACGGAAGGAATTGTGGATAAATTCAAAATGCCTCATGCTGACAAGTCCATTGGGGTGTCCCCATGAACTAGCGTAAGCTACTTTCAAGCCAAAGATATCACATTTCTATCTTGAAGACCTAGATTGAAGAGTACCATTCTTAAAAGTTTAGAAGAACACTTTTGTATTGTGTGAAAATGTCAAGGATACTCTAGAGAACTCAACTCTCTTAATACACCCTTCATTCATTCTACAGGGTAAAGAATTTCATGTATTGCCGACACGTTATAGATGACAGATTGTGATATAAATCCTTATGATTGTCAGATCATCATCTCGTTTATGACCTTAAATTTGCTAATCTTGCCTCCAAGGAATCTTCAGGTATACCCGTTGCTGCGGCAGTCTCTGGTTTCGGTACTTTCTTCCCCACTGGACCCGCTTCTGTAAAGGCTTCTCCCAATTCCAAGTTATTCGCATCAGCCACTTGTTGGATAAGTGTGTCGACTTGATCACCGGGAGTAGATGTGGCGGTCGTGGCATTCATAGCACCTTCCATGTATTGAGATCTAACATCCAAGTCTTCGAATTGTCTCTCAAATTGATCCATAATTTTGCTAAGTTGATCAACGTTCATAGCCGCCATCGATTTCGTCATACCCATCGTCACACCCTTCATACTGGCCGTTACTTGATTCATGCGAACGGCACTCTCGATTCGAGACCCACAAGCATCAATCCGAGAGGCCATTTTTAAGTGATTCAGAGCTTGATTTCGCTCTCGAATGGCGTCTTGAGCATAAATTCGAGCTCCATCTGTATTTCCTTGTTGAATTGCCTAAAAGAAGAATTCAGTTAGCATCATGAGAGTTATGACATTTCATAAGCGTCCACCTGAAAGTTGTACCTTTTTTAGCTTCTCTTTCGCAGCTTGTTCATTCTTTTCACATTTTTTACTGCTTCGAACCATCTGCTTGGAGACGATTCGAAGATTGATCAAGTCTTCTTCCAATGAAACCTTGTTACCCATTATTGATGAAAATGATTTGATGTCGATGAACTTGTATAGAGCGAGCGTAATAGAAAAACGGTGCTGAGGGAAACTGACCGAATTTTGAAGCCCACTATAGCTGTAGTGGATTCGCCAAAAAGGCATGTTTGGATTCGTCTTTCAGTCGTGACGCGAGAGTTCAGGTTAACTTGATCTCTAACCATTTTATTTCTTTTACTAGTACATGCAGCGTCTATAGTATTGTCCAACGAGAATGAAAGAATAGTAAACCAGTAAAAAATTGAAGCGTAAATAGACAGAATAACGTTTTGATTTTCAAACAATACAGATTCGGGTACACAATTCAAACATAATAGCATGGTAAATGATAAGTGCTATCGATATGAGAAATATCAACAAATGTCAATGTAAAAATGCAGACTTATAGAACTTAGGGGAATCTGCTATCTCCGCTTCCTTGACCATGGAAACACAAAATAGTGAGGGTTTGTCACAGACCAGGTGGTGATGCAGCGTTTCTATATTAGTTCTCTATGTTGGGAATATGAATTTCAGACTAGCACTTCATTTCCTAAAGAGTCTACCAGCCGAATTCTTACTAGTAGTTGAAGTGTAACAAGATCAAAAGAATCAGATCCTAGTAATTTTAGTCAAGAGTACAAACGTTTGTTTAGGATTTTATAAAACCTACTTTATACTCACGGGATCATGATGTAGTCTATAAAATTCGGTGTACGCAGTAGCATGTTTATCCTGAT
>CAAAJI010000058.1:213743-224213 GCA_900642245.1 Fragilaria radians | reverse complement strand
TTCAATCTTTCACGAATAGAAAACAAGAGTATTTTTTCATAATTTCCTTAAAATAGGACATAATTTTTCTATCTCAATTCTCACATAGAGCAAATACCAAGGAAAAAGTGTCATATGTAGAATGGTTGGTCAAAAGAGAAAATACTGTTGGTTTAAAGAAGAAACTAGACGGAGAGACCAGAAGGGTGGAAGAAGAGCAGTGAAAAAGCAGCATGCAAATTCATGAGCCCTGCGATGGGAGATTTTGTACCCCAACAAACGTTTTGGACCCCAGCATATTGATAGCCAATACCAGAACTACTGTTCATTCTACCCTAAATTTGCAACTTACAAAGTACCAGACCAGGCCTGTAGAAAAGACAGTTGTTGTCACTGAAAACGAAGAATGTAGATCATTCATTAAAATTGGGAGCAATAAAGTCACGTCGAATGAAAGAAAATGAAGTTGACACAGGTTATCAATCTGCTCATTAAGAATAATCTGTTAAACATCAAAAGGATAATACAGTTTCACTTCAACAGTAAGATCCCAACAATTTGGGATACTCTATACACATATATTGAGATAATAAGAATAATCTGTTAATCATCAAAAGGATGATACAGTTTTACTTCAACAGTAAGATCCGAACAACTTGGGATACCCTATACACATATATTGAGATACATACATAGGTGAGTGCCAAGGTGAATCAGCCTGAAATGAGTCAACGAATGTCAGTTTTAAATACGCGCAAAAATCTGGATCGCATTTCTTTCAAATCTAGAAAACTTATTGCCAGAAAGGAACCTTCAAGGTGATTACTAGAAGTGCAAAGACCGCGCAATTGGTAAGAGATGGCAGAAGAATCTCAATAGGCAAAGGAATTATTCATGGATGTGGATCAGATATCCAAAGCAGGTGTGGCTTCCACGTCAAAGAGGATGCTGGAGAATGATCGTTAACAAATGCACACATTTTAGGATTTAGGATTATGTGAGCTCAAAGAGGCCTGTTATTGAGCCGCCTTGCGCCAAATTATTTAAATTTACGCAAGAAAGCAATGGTTTGAAACATTTATGATGCAATGATAGATGGTAGCAACAACGTTTCAGATAATGAATGGGATCATATGGATGACTATCACGAGAGCAACGAAATTGAAGAAAAGAGATAGGGCAAGTCAGGAAACACATGTGAAATCCAGGTAATTAGACATGGTAAGGAAGAGTGTCTTGACAACCACTTAGATATTGAGAGTAACACATAGCTATTGCATACAACTGAAGGAGGCTTGAAGGACTATGGATTATGGAATTTGAAGATGTGACATTGATTGACGCTGGAGTTCGGGAGAGTATTGAACATTCCCATCAGTTTCACTTGTTCATGTTGAAATATGCGATGAAACAATCCAACAGAAACAGGTGGATTAGGGCAGCGGACACAAAAGTATGATTGAAAATGTTGTGTGGATAGCGGTGTAAAAATGGACTTACTGCAGGGAGTGAAATTATAACCAAGCACCTGGGCAACAAAGAAGAAGGAACATGATCAGTATAGGGCAAGATTGACAGCAATATCAGTTTATAGGAAATAGTTTGTTTTAGCGGCAACTCAATATCACTCCATTGACGAACAACAATCAAAATGGTTATCAATTTCTTTGCTTCCAGCTGACTTTTGATACGGTTCTCAGCAATTCAAAATTCATACTCTTTAGTCTTTACCAAGGCTCCAAAGAAATTTCATCTTCTGAAAAATTGATAGAGCCATTTTACTATTTTGTTTGTCTTCAATGGATACATGGATCCGCAGAACAGTTGACTGAACTTTTGTTGTTTGTTCTGGTTTTGAAGGCTAATCCCTTGTAGCCACATTTTCCTCAGACATTTTCTCTTTTAAATCAAGCCTGACCACTATTAACTTGAGCCCTGTTACCTTTCATCGAATTTTTAGTCTTTAGTTTGAGATAACATTCGCTTATACAGGCTCTCCTCCGTAACATGATCTTGCAAGTATTTATCTATGATCTACTGCCTCATTAAATCAAGACATATCCTTCCTTTTACTGAGGGACGAGGAAAAGATCCAAAAAAATTATTTCAGAATTTCAAGCCTTAACTCTTGAGAAGATTCAACACACACTGGCAACTCAACTGGCAACGAATACGGTAACCTTGAAATATTTTAGGCACGTGACTAACTAAGCCTTTGTGAATGACAGCCAGCGTACATCTAATGAGATGTCGGACCCAAAGCGGCGTCAATTAGAAGAAGGTTTTCTCTCTGAGCAAATTGATGGCATACATGCAATTCAAAACGAACAAGAAAGACGTGATAATGAAACCAACGGAAATGTGATTAGTGAGACCATCCGATGGAAACTACAAAATTCCGTCAAAGTCATTCAAGTTGAAATTCGAAATGTTATCTCTGTTATAAAAGCTGACACATGTTATACTTTTCCGATGCGCTTTGTGGAAGAAATGGCAATTGAAGACAATTCACTTCTGCAATACCTTCGAGAGTTAAATGAAGAACTGATAATTCATCCGTTGGACCAGGAATTGGATATCTTATTGTATTTGACGCCTTTTTGCAGTGCGATATCCTCCCGAGACACCGCCGCATCAGTGGTCAGTTGCTCCCTCACTGCTTTGCAAATGTTCTTGCTACATGGAATTGTCAGAGAAGCCAAAGAGATGGTTCAAATTGCTAGCTCCTTGTTGTTATGTTGCTATGACCAGGATGTTATGGAATCCTCGAATCAGAGCATAAAGTTGAAGCGTAAGCCAGGAACTACTTCGCGCGATGATGAGCAGGAGATATTATTCTTTAAGATGCTTTCATTATCCTCCTTGGTAGTGCGACAAGCTCTTTCTGTGGAGAAGCCTTTACTTGATGACAAACTCATTGGTGGAGTATTGGATTTATGCCTTCAATTGAACCATCGTTCCAAGGAATCGAGTCCGCTGCTTCAATGCGCAGCATACGATTCAACCTCACAAATTATTACTTCCATATTTACTTCTGATGTACATAATTCTCGAACCGTGCGACCCAAAATATGGAAACAATTAGTTGCTCATATCAATCCCAATAAGGCAACGGAATGTAACGTTGTGACTTCTCTTGCATTTATTAACGTTGCCCTAGAAGCAATGGAGAGTACCTGCGCCGATGAAATAGAGATAATAAAAGATGAACTTACTAAACATATGCTGAGTTGGAGTATGACAGATGACTTGCGACTTCTCTCGCTAACGCTGAGAGTAATTTTCAACCTCTTTCAACCTCTGCTTCGCAATCAAATAGCAGCCTCCCTTGACAAGCTCCTCTCCTCCTTTCATTTTCGACTTTTGGATCAGTCTCGAAAGGACGTGAATCCTGAACAGGTAGAAGCTGCACTGGCATCAATTTCGGAATTTTGTTACGAGCCGAATTTGATGCTAAATATATATTTGCGCTTTGATTGTGATAGCAATCGAACGAATCTATTTCAGCTGATTATGCTTAATCTATCGAACATAGCAACACCACAAGGAGCATCTGTAATGATTCTAAATAAACTTGCCGTGGAAGGCATTCTGACAATCATGGATTCTATAGGAAAAAAGTGTGGAAGGGTGGATAATGACATTGGTGGAAGTTTGAATGAGGCGGATTTAAGTGATCTTAGTGAGACTGATGACGAGGGTGAAGAGAATTCTGACGATGCTCATGGCTATGATTGTCTTGGCTCAAGGTGGGAAGAGGAAGAAGCCCAAAAGGTTGAACATGAAAGGAAGAGAAACAGGCATTTAGGGCAAAAGGTGGCACACGAGTTCAATGGCAACAATTCGGATTGGATTCAAGTGGGACGAAGCTTAGGATTTTTCACCATCGAACCTTCACCGCTAAAAGTCGCCACATTCTTGTACAACACTCCAACGATAGATAAATGTCAATTGGGAATTTATTTAGGTAAAGGTCCGATTGATCAATATCCATTTCATGCAGAAGTTCGACATACCTTCTGCGCTTTGTTTAACTTCAAACCTTCCTCTTTTGCCAAATCACTTCACTTGTTCATTGGAAAGTTACATTTCCCAATTGATAACCAAAGTATCGACCTTTTGTTAGAGGCATTTGCGAAAGAAATTTATAGCCAACAAGAATTAAATCAAGAAGGAATTGCGCTATTTCCATCGGCCGACGCTGTTTTCGGCTTAACCTTTTCGACGATCATGCTGAGCATAAACTTGCACAAGAATCAATACAAAGAAGAGAAATGGATGGGAATACTAGATTTCAAACAATGTACCCTTGACCTTAACAATGGCCACGAATTTCCCGAGAAATTCCTGAGTGAGTTATACTCTGAAGTCAAAACAAATAGATTCTCAGGAGAAACGGAATTTCTGCAAGTCATGGAAACCTTGAAACTTAATATAGATGCTACCACTCCAAGCCATTGGCAATACTTTTTGAAAATGTATACCGATGACAGGCTCTTTACTACAACAGAGGATAACCATACTTTTTTGGCCACTTTGCATGATCGTGACATGTTCCTTCTTGTTGCAAAATCAGCCACACAGTCTTTGTCTGCTGCTTTCGTAAAGTCTCGTGATGATCATCTTGTGATCAAGATTCTCAAGGGTTTTAAACGAATGGCAAAAATATGCGTATACTTTGATTTGGATGAACAATTTAACGATATCCTACACATTATATTGGGCCATGGTAGAGACTACATCATGAGCTGTATTGCTTTCGAATATGCTGGCTTAGACTCAGGACAAATGATGGCTGCTGGACCTCAATCGTCACATTTAGAAGAAGATGATACAGAAGGTCCGCCACAAGTAATTGTCGAAGGCATCAGTTCTCCAATGCCAAAGAACATTTTACAGAGGAGCATGAATTACAGCGCACAATCCAGCTCTGAGGCTATTGAGGGTTCAGCTGCCCATAAAGGACTATTAGCACTGGATTGTGGATTTACCTTAATTCGTAATCATCCATCAAGATTACGAGAAGCATGGCCCACTCTTATAGAGTGTTTATGTGGATTACGCGACGCGAGGGCATTACCAGATCGAGTCATATTTCTTGACGACTTTGCCGATAGCCATGGAAATTTACTTCCGTTGTCGCCGTTTGCTCAGGAGTCCCAAAAGAGACTTGATGACTACTATCGCTCTCTATCTACAAAAAACAGAAGGAAGGGGTGGTTACCAAATGTATTTCGTCGCAGCCAACGAAGACTCGAGTCTACTGGAGGAAAGAGATGGGATTCCAGTTTCCATGATAGAGAAGTTTCGATGTTCTCGCATGCACTTTTGCAAGTGACAAAACGAGCTAAGCTTGAGCAAGTAGTATTGATGCGTCCGAAGAATCTTCCTTTAGCCAGAAAAACAATTAACGCACTTTTGGATGCAATCAATGCATATCCATATTTTGATGATCCCATATTCGAGCAGCACGCAGTCTACTCACTCGAGCTGGCTCTGCTGGCTCTCATCTCGAATCGTGATCGTGCTTCAGATCTATTCGACATGTTCTTCGTGAAATTCGACTCCGTTTTATCCGGTTCTCGTAAGAATGAAGGGGAGGGTGGGAAGCACCATGACAGGAATTTTCCAACACCTTTCTTAATGGAGAGAGTGGTAGTGACTATTCTACGCTCATGTATACACCTGTATGATAAACCCGAAGTTTGCCCTCAATTACGCTCATGCTTAAACCTACTGATGGACTTGCCTCGGAGTTTTACTCGATGCATAGCTGATCGCATGGCATGTGGTATGGCAATTTTTGTTAGTCAAAAGTTTGGTATTTTGGCAACCGCATCTGAATGGACTTTTATTGGAGATTTGCTTGATCAACTTGCTTGTTTTGGTCCTGGTCGCGGTTTCATATTCGATGGCATTGCGAATACTGTGGAATCGCAAATATCTAGTGATATTCAAAACAACGAAACAAGATCAGTGTTATGCCTTGAAGGTTCACAAGTATTGGCCAAGTTGCTTCTTCGATTCATTTTTGGAACTTACGAAAAAGATATGTCGCTATGTATACCCGCTATGTTATGTTTGGAGAACCTTTACGGTCACATTATCTCGATGGGGCATAGAAATCAAGATAATATTGTCGAGGAATCTTCCCTTTCTGATGTCAGCGTCATAAAAATTGCCGATCAGGAGTTGTGGAAGAACATGGCAGTTGCATATTATTCTGTCTGTAGGCAACCTGATCCCGTGATTTCTTGTCAGGGAATGGATTGTTTCCAACGTCTAATAGCGTCGACGAAAATGAGTTCTTTACCGGATGATACTTGGCTGACTCTTCTTCACTTGATCGTATTGAAGCAACCACCAGTTACTTCTGGAGAGGCTCGTGTGAATTGCTGCTCCATAATGGCAAAGATTCTTCTCATGTCGATCGCACATCTATCAGGTGATAAGGGTAATTGGGAAGATCTAACAGATATCGTGAATCAAATGGTAGTTCTCGTTGGTGAAAATTTGCATGAATGTAGAGGAGGCGTCGCCACTCCCCTTTTCGAGTCAACCCTTCAGAGCATTACTTTTGTTTCGAATCATTTGGTGTCAGAGGAGTTTACTGGAGATCCTGAGTACGGTTCTTGGGTATCCGACACCCTACTTTCAGAACTTGAAAAAGTAGGCGTTGCTAGTGTTTCCATTAAAAACGTCGATGCAAGTTAGCCAAATATTCTAGACGTCGTTTGCTGGAAGCTTAGATTTTAATCCTTGTCTTCTTCTCAATTGACGATATGATACTAGTCTCAAATATTTCAAAGGAAGCTTTGATTCCTGAATAAGGGGAAAGGAGATTGTGGTAGATTCAGAGACATTTTTGCGAATATCATCCTCATTTTGATGTGCAAAATGATGCGTAGAGTCATTTTTTGAAGTAAACAAAATTTCCAAAAGGAAACGTGGACGGAAAGATTTTCACATCAATGGCATGGGTTGAACTGGAAAAGTATAATTTGAAATCACAATTAAAAAAAATTACTTGGCACATTAAATCTTCTGTTGTTCCCAAAACCACAGTTTGGCACTGAAACCGCACCTTACATTCCAATTCAATATAAAAGACTAGCTTAAGCCATCCTAATAAATTAAAATCTAAGGTAGTCAAACATTCCTTGTAATGAAGACATGACCATATTGTAAATGCACGACCTTGTTCACTACATGATCATTTGATCCTGTAATTGGTTTTCTCTATGCAAGATGTTTCCTTTTGAACAAGGCTTTATTTATATCACCTTCCTAATTGGAGGAATGTCCTGTGACTTAGGGGTAGTATTGACAATTTGATCAGTTTTGTAAAGGAATGTCCGAAAAATGAATAATGGGAATGTGGAAAATCATAGACTTATCTTGGAAGCAATGTTGCCTCTCCAGTATTCACTAGCAACTTTGGAACATTTTGGACATGTCAACAAGCTGCTATCTTGCTTTATTCAAAGAGCCTGCCTTTGGGCTTGAACGTTTGACAGGTGGCCTGTTTTCACCTCAAGCGAATGTAGAAACGTTTCTTCATTGCCGAAATCATTATAATATGTATGGAAATAGAGCACAGGTAAATGATACAAAGATTTGTGTTGATATCTCTGTCTCCTAGTTTCAAAATCACTTGGGACTATCATTCTCAAATCATGCCTGTACTTTCTTGTGACGTCAGTCTTTCATGTGGGTTATGGTTAGCTCTGATTGTTTCTATTTATGGCCATGGAATGCATGGAAGGTTTGGAATGTACATTTTTTTCATGATGCATCGATTGAATGATATCTTCAATGTTGCATCCTCACTTATAGTAATATAGTTTAGGTTTAGTGTAGTCAATGCCATCTAAGTTTTATCCGATGGATGCAAATACATTATTGAAACTATTTAGAGGTTTTTCAATTTATATCTCATGTTACAATGAATGCAACTACTTTTCCAGACCCGTTTGAAAATACTTTTCTATGCTAATGTATTCAATTGACAGCGCTTTAAAGATCTCTAATTATGCTTTTTTACTTTTTATCAAGCTTATTCGAGTATGTTTATCGGAAAGCAGAATTGATGATTTAAGAATAAACCAAGTTTGTCTAGAAGGTTGATCAATGCTCAGCTTTGCTCTGGGGACACTGTGAGGAACTATAGTTTAATTAATGCTAGATCTATTTTTAATGTCTTATAAAAAGCTTGAGTATTATAAGATGAAAGTAATATGCATCATAGCATCGTTGCCAAAATTATTAATTCAGTCCTTGAAAGCATACACATATTTTCATCTGCAAGCAACGGCAAAATATTAAGGAGCTTTGAAGGCCTGAATTTCCAATTTTTCCTTTATTATAATTGTCTTAACTTTGCAAACATTTCCTAGAAAAAAAGCTATTGCCCTAGTTGATGTTTAGAGTTCATGTATCTATTGAGGTAAAAAGAATTTTCCGTTTGCTTTCGGGCTATCGTAACAATACAACACATGTAAAATTAAGAGATGTGACAATTAGAATGCCAGATCCACTCTACTGGCATTTTTCAATGAATAGGTGATTGGGCTTAAGAAACATTCTGTGGGGTCAACGTCGAAAGTGCTGAAGTAAACAAATGCCTCGTAATCCTTCTTTCAAGCCCTTCTCCATTCCTAAGCAGTCTCTTGATTCATTAGTAATAAGTTCACCAATTCCATTTGGTGTCTTCTCGGATTTAGGATTTCCAAATGGATTGGCAAGGACTCTGGAAGGTAGCAGCAGCACTTTCCCGCTGCGCATATGGATTCTAGATAATTCAAGAAGCATGATGATTGCAGATGGCTGTCATGTAAGCCTGCAGTCAGATATGTTTGAGCTAAAAAATTGTTCGAGATGGGAAGAAATTAAAGAGACTGTTCTCTTCCATGCAGAGTTATCAACCAAAATCTGCACACCGACTATATTTCGACTGCTCAATAAGCCATTCTCCCCGAGAATACCTCGTGAATTTGGAGTGGGATTGGAAGGTCCTGCATGGATTCGGCGAGATATTCAGATCATCAATGATACCATGAGAAAAATAGATCCCAAGGGATGCACTCCGATAACCAGGCGCCTTTTCGAAATTCGAGAAAACTTGACGAATTTAAAGGACCAATTAGAAATGAACGATCAAAAGGTAGTTATCGTAATTGTTACAGATGGTATTCCAACTAACAGAGACGGTGAATCGCCCATAGAGATTCAAAGAAAGTTCATTAAAGTTTTGGAATCATTCCAAGACCTACCCACCAGTCTCGTTGTTAGGTTATGCACACAAGATCATGGCGTGGTACAATTTTACAGAAATCTCGAAAGGAGGCTCTTAAATCTAGATTTTAGAGTTCTAGACGATTATTTCGAGGAAGCTAAGGCTGTAGTCCGATACAACAAATGGATAAACTATGCAATGCCACTTCATCGTGCAAGAGAAATGGGATTTTCTCACCCTCTTTTTTCAGTCCTCAATGAAAGAAAGCTTGATTTGAAAGAAGTGCAGGATTATTTTTCCATGCTTTTTGGATCTGATGTAACCGACTGCCTTCCTGATCCTTCGATTGATTTCAAGGATTTCTTGAAAGGGGCCAAAGTTTTCCTTTCCAAACTGCCAAAACAGTATAATCCTTACGCGAAGAAAGCAACCCAATGGATAGATCTCAAAGGTCTTGCAATAGCATATATGGGATATAAGTGCCATATCATGTAATCCATGTAGTTTGTCTCATCTTGAGGCATATCATTTGTGCCCAAATTATTCCCTTTCCAATTTTCCAGAAAGTTACTTTATCCAGAATCCAAAGCCCTTCATGGTCCAATTCTAAGTAATATGCCTATAAAAGTTAAGAGGCGTTGAATATGAATACAGTTGATTCAGTTGACATCAAAGTTCATCAGACTTGCACATCACAACACCTCTACGTACAGCTACCATTCATTCATGTTTTCTGTGCATGAATTATTGTCTTAAGGAAAATCAGCTTCAACTTTAATCCAAACTATGAAATTGATAGATTTCAGTCTGGAAGCAAATTGGTCTACCACTTTCATCGATTGAAGTACATAACAATCTCAGTCACAACTACTCCAAATTGAGAAGAAAGTTCATCAAATTAGAATGGTACTGTGCATTTGGTATTCCGCATCTTTAGCATACACAATAAATTGATTATTTGCTCTTCTTCAGTAACTATCGATGGTATTCATTTAAAATCTTGGATAGCCAGGATAATTTTAACATAGTTGAATCCTATCAAATTCAATCAGATATCTCTCAAATGCAAAACAAGTTTCGCCATTTGTATTATAGGTAGATTGACTTCTTGTTGACTTGTGCCATAAAAAATGATATCGTTGTCAGCATGGAATTATACCCCAGAAATAACGGAGTGCCAAGATTCAAAGTATCTGACTTTAAAGGTTGTGATTTCTGAGCCCCAAGAAGTAAGCTTTCAATGTAGTTGACGTATA
>CAAAJI010000058.1:178256-200838 GCA_900642245.1 Fragilaria radians | reverse complement strand
TTATAACTGGTTTAAAAGGCATCACTTATATGGATCACTTATATTGTTGTATGTTTGGGATGATTCTTATTGTATTAATCATAATTTGCCTTATTTTTTAAACTGGCAAACAAGTAAAGAATACATTTTATAAAGTTAGCGAAACAATGATTTTGACTTTGTACCAACAGCTTTATTTTGATTTTTTCACGGACAATCCTTGACGTCACAATAACAGCAGCACCAAAAACTTCTACAACAAAAGTGCAAGCAAAAGCTAAAGTATTTCATTAAACCATGGTTTTACTAGGAAAAAAAGAAATTATTACCTTTACACCTTCCTTATACCAATGCTAAATCATAATTTTTCTTTAATATCTGTGATGTTGAATGAAACTTTAGATACCAATGACATGTTACGCCAAGTCGTAACACATAAATTTTGTGTCATGTATCAGATTGTATGCCATGCAAATTCTAGGTTATACAAATAACAATAATATTTTTTGTCATAATTATTTCTGGAAATGTGAAAATTCAAAGATACATTCTCTTTTGGAAAATAATCAACTTTAATATCTGTGATTTTGAATGCAACTGTAGATACCACTGACTTGTCAATATAATAAATAATTAATGGTTAACTCCAAAAGCAGAATATATTTCCTAATAATCCAATCGGCAATTAACGGCTATGTTTTCATATAAAGTAATGTCTTAATTCCTGATGTCTCACCTGCTCCCCAAGACTATGATTAATTTTGTATCTATTTGAAAGGCATATGCCAACCAACACAGACTTTCCTCATCTTATATTAGTCCCAACCATGTCATAACAACTCTAATGCATGTTTTGTATGAGCCTGTCTTGCATAGAACATACATCATGGTATCAGGGTAGTAGTCTCTTTCTTCAGGCTGGTGAAAAAATATTTTCAACAGCTTTGAGTCTAGTTTGCTTAGATATTGCTATCTCTCTAAAAATATTGAAGTCAAGTCCTGGTGCTTTACAATCCCAGAAGGTTATACATTAAGATAGTAGTACAGTGTATTGAAGTAAATCTAGAATTCATAAGATGTTATTGTGTACCAATATTTGGAGAAGTCCAGCATTGAGAGTCCATGTTGATAGAGCTATCAGAAATATTAGTACATCAAAACAACAACAGCTGAATATGACAATGGATGTTACTTTTTTCAAATTTCAATGATACTAAACAAAGGTGTGCGTGCTTCATGAATTTTTTTATGATTATACTCCTTTAACTCTAAATAAAGAATGGTCAAAAGGTATTTAACATGCCATCATAGCCAGGAGATAGTTAAGTACACTGATCTAAAAAATAATGATGATTATGAAAAAATTTGTCCGGAAAGGATTAGAAGACCAAATCTAGTTTTCATAAAATCAAAAGAGGACATAATATTTTTTGTGTCTAGTCAATATAGAGTAGAGCAATTATGGCAAATACCTGTCATCTAGAGATACATCTTGCTATGATTACTGCAACCTGATATCAAACAGAAGCCCATACTCAATTGCAATTGCCAATTTATCATTGTCTTCCGTTTTTTATGAAAGTGTATGAGATGTAACTAGTTCTAGATATTTGCTGAAAATAGTCATATGCTAAAGTGCTATGACTCAACAAAAGGTTTTTTAACAAATTCTTACAGCACAAGGTCCTTCTCTGATTTTTCTTCCAAAGCATCAATGGGAAAGTTTCATTTAGCTAGTCAAAAATCGAGGTAATTTTCACAATCAGTAATTATCATGGACAATAGAGATGTTTTATCTCTACCCCCTTGTCGTTAAAGTTGCCCATCACCCAAACGTAAACCGACATTTTTCCTTGGATTGAAAATGATTGTTTTTCTAGGAAAACGATGCGGGAAGTCCAACAGGCGGTGAATTGACTATGGTGTATCCTGTGATATATGTTGTGGATAAACCTAGCAGTGAAAAGGGAGACAGAATATTAAAGCTTGATTTTTAAATTTGAAATCTCAAACCATGGACCAATGACAGAATCTTGATAAAATGACTTTTCGAAAAAAAACTTACCAACGGGTATCACTTTGAAGAGAAGTTTCAAATTTCCCTCAGAGCCGGTGAAATATTTCTCTCATACGAAGTATCCGTCTCAAGATGGATAAAGGTGGTGATATCTCAAATAAGCAATCTCGTTCGGACTCAGATTCAGAGTTGAAATATAGTAAAGATATGTCAATTTTGAGTCAGTGGAAATCTCGGAAAGAGTTTTTGTATGCTCAGTTGCAAGTTGTCGTGATCGTGGTGATTGCCTACATCGGAAACACCTGGTCGGTATCGTATCCTCGAAACGACAACCATGATCCTTCTATGTTTTGGGTCTTAAATGTAGCCCTATTAATTGCTGCAGTTCTTTACTCTCAAGCATGATCCCAATGGAAGTTCTCGAGGGGTACAGTTATTGAGCCGTCCACAAACTGAAGAATGGAAAGGATGGATGCAATGGGCATTCATAATGTACCATTACTATCGCGTATACTACGTTTACAATGAAATACGAGTTTTTGTCAGTGCTTATGTTTGGATGACAGGATTCGGAAACTTTCTTTACTTCGAAAAAAAGCAGGATTTCTCGATTGAGCGTATGGTAAGCATGTGGCTACGAATCAATTATTTCCCACTTTTGCTATGTTTCTGCTTAAATGTCAAGCTAGAACTCTACTACGTGGTTCCATTGCACACAGCTGGATTCTTTATTACCATGGCGAACATGTTACATTGCCACTTTATTCAAAACAAAGATGAATTACGGTTATTGGATGGCAAATGGATTGGCCATTGCAATTTCCCTATTGGTCCATATCGTCTTTTATGAAACCAAGCTTGTGGACTTCCTCCTACTATTCTCAAAGGAATATCACTTCCGTTTTCAATCTGACAAATACTCAGCCTGGATGGGAATTTTAAGCGCTTTGTTCTGGAAGAAATTTACTGAGTACATGCAGTATATTTACTCAGAGACCCCTCACAAGTCAACTGAAATGTGGATTCAAAGATCTTTGGGAGTGTTCTTGCTAGGGTTCTGGTATTACGGGTTCGGCTACATGACCGATAAGTTTCATTACAACCCAGTTCATCCGTACATTTTTTGGATTCCTGTAGCAGGTTGGCTTATGATTCGAAATTCATCAAAGTATCTGTGCGAGCTTCATTCTACTGCCCTAGAGTTTTTTGGGAAGATTACCCTTGAAACGTATGTCTTACAATTTCACGTCTTTATGTGCCGTAATGTGCAGCATATACCCGTTGTGATCCCGGGAGCTACGGCAGATGGACCTCTCTTGCTCAAGACTGCTAACATGCTTCTATGTGGTGCAATATTTGTTCCATTGGCTTGGTGGGCTCGCAAAGTTACAGTATCAACTCAAACATCCGTGACTGAGTTGGCAGTAATCTTGATGAAGTGTAAAAAAGAGGAGGACAGTGATGATAACGAGGAAATGATAGCACTGAGTAAAGAAGGCGATGGGAACATCAAGGAAGAAAATGTTTGATGAACATAATTCACTCTTGATTTTAAGCACTGACAAATCTTTTAACTACAAGATGGAGACTTAAATCCAAATTTTTTATATTCACGATTTCATGCTAGACATCTACACTGTTGAGGTCTTCGCTACAAAAACAAAATAGTATGAAGAAGGGTAACATCTATGAAGTGAATACATTTATGCCAGGTAATTGAGCATTTAAGTAGAAACCACGTGTACTACTCCAGATTTGTGACTGAAATTATGTAAAAACAGGAACTGTCAATATTTCTACATACTGGATACTACCAGATACCACTATGCATAATCTTTATTATTTTTGTTAACTTATCAAGTCATGCCCTGTGAAATGACAGTAAAACAGGAAGCATAGTCAGGTACTGAAATGGCATTTTTGCCAACACTCAATTTTTTATTTCAAGTGTTCATTAGAGCCACTTTTTGGAGACCTCTGCAACTTAAGGAATTCAACTTTTATCAATATTTAAAGGGAAAGGGAAATTTATGTGGAGATTCAAATCTCATCATAAATTTGAAAAAATCTTGGACAGTAATATGTTCAAATGAAGTAATCATTCACAGACTTTCCAAATGAGTCTAGATTTCATTCAAAAGCAGTCGCAACTTTTAAACATACTTTTTGCTTGATGTATGCCTAAGATTTTGCACAAGGTTAATTTCGAATATACAGCCATAGGGTAGTTTATAAGAGGAAACCAATTCAGGGTATTGTAAGGAAAAAGAGAAATGGTGGGCAAGATGTAAGTAGGGAGCCTCGGTTTGTTTACATATTTATGCGTGCACTATTATTGCTTTGAACTCCTGGTGTTTGAATCCATGCGGTACAGTGATGCTTTCCTATGTCCTATCCACATAAATCAGCTGTATTGTTGAGGCATTGGAAGATATTTTGTTGGAGTAAAGTTCACCGTCAATGGGCGGGAAGCAGAATAGAGCAACACATATGTAAGCAACTGTAGCATTTATCTTATCAGCACTAGGGTTACGCTACAAAACAATATATGGAAGGCAGTAAGTTGCATTGCAAACTCTATCTGTGGCATTCAACCCTATCCTGTTTTGAATTCCCCTTTGATGGAGACAGTAAAACAAATTGCCAATTTCGAAACATCTTTCTTATCCTCATCCAACTGATGCCTCTCACTGCCTTGTAAAAATGCCTAGTTCTTTGTTGTGGTAGTTGATCATTCACCACAACTTTATATAAGCAAATGATGAACAATTGTGGTTCATGATTGAGGCTGAATTCATTTATATCCCCACTTTGAACCAAGAGTTTTGACATTCTGACTTTGCACATTTCCTCGGTAGTATGTTTACTCGGGTGGAATCCATATCTAGATTTACATTTGGAAGTTGAACATTAAGGTTGGAATGATACTGTGTCCGAATCTCACATTTTGAAACTACCATTCCTTCTTTAAGCCATGAAAACGTTGAATATCCTACTTCTAATCGCGTCCAATGTATCGGCTTTTCTTATTCATTCCAATCACAGAGTGATTACGACGAAGCGTTTCATGTTCACTCCAGGACCTGATGATGCACCCTCACCGCTTCAAGTTGTCACAGAAGAGGAAACCGCATCTGTCATCCCTAGTGAACAAACCAACGATGCTATGCCAGGCAAGAAGATGATTATCAAAAATCTGGCTAGAGGAGGTGAAGTGAAAGAAGGTACGCATTGGGAGGCTCAGCTCACATCATGATTTCATGCATCAATGACTTACCTTGGATTTCTCGACAAGTCAACTTTTACGATCCCGCAATGTCCGCAAATACAAATCCGTTCCAAATGGAATGGTGGGCCTAGTAAGTAGAAATCTTAGGATAGCTATGATTTGAAATTCACCACAGGGCACATTTCTCATCGCGGCATTCTGTTTTCAGCATTCTCGTTGTATTTCCTTTCATGCTCCTGGCGAATGATTTCCTACATTTCCTTCCAACCGAAGGTCCTTTGAAGTTTCTCTCAGAGTATTAGAATGACCTTAAAAGGTTATATTACGCATTTCCCTTATGGAGCTTGACTCTCATGTACTCGAAATCAAAATATCAATGTCTTGGTCAAATTCTCAGATTCATTGTCTGAGGATCCTTCATATTCATGGTAATGCTATGGTTGTAAACCCATGTAATAACATGGAAAGCATTTCGATACACTAGGAAAACTCTGCATAAAGGATGTAAATTATGTAAAGCATTTATTTAGAGATTTTGAGGAATCATTATTTTGGTATAAATCCAAATGTATCTATAAGACAGGGGAAATCAGTGCTTCTCCAAAAACATTTCTGTGAAGTTGTTAGGCGAAGCTGAGTTGACCAGCAAATGAAAATCTTGTTAGAGTGTCAACTGCTTTCGTCGAAAGAGGGATCTTGTTCAATTTGACTATCCATGTTTCCAATGACAGTCATTAATGTATCATCCTGAAAGTCGTCATCTAGATATTTGTCATCACTCAAGGTTGATTGGTCTACCCTTTTATTAGTAACAAAAGCCGAAGGCAAAATCGTTTGCATCGATAACTTTACTTACTAATATTTTGGATGCTCATTGAATCGTCGTTATCTTGACTTTCATAATCTAAAATGTTTTCAAATTTTGAGTAAGGTAAGGACACATAAACATAAAATATATGTTTCCAACTCACAATCAATTTCGGATGGTGATGGTTCGTCGTCCCAATCCATTTTCTGAGACTCCAAAGGTGCCGTTTTGTTAAACTCTAGCGTATCCATGTTTTCCATTTCGGTTCTGATATCGTCATCGATATATTCTTTGAATAAAATAAAATTAAAGGATCGATCAAAAACAAAGATGCGCACAGACAAACTTACCCCAATCTTTGGTTGAATCGTCCTCCTCAACTAAATCAAATACAGGACTTAAGTGATTCGATGGAACTGTGGAAGGTGCATTGTCATCGTTGTCAACATATAGCTGACGCGATAGTTCATCCGGTTCTAAAGTCAATAGAGAGTTACACTCACAAAGAGTAGAAAAATGAAGCAAAAGGTGACACTCATGATCAGGAATAATACCGATTCTTCCCGCTCTATCTAAAAGTTCGCAAGATATAGTATCCGATCCAGGAATGATTGCTTGTGGGTTCCCCATATCCTTATCTTCACCACAAATTGAACAAAATGTTGCAGATATCATTTGAAAATGATTGAATGTGATAAAAAAGTGAAGAAATGATTTACTAGAGAACATAGTTGTTCAATGTAATATATTGTGGAAGAAATATTGTATTCAACGAAGGATGAGTTACTCGACGAATCACGCCTGAATCAAAAAAATATTTCCAATCCTGCAAGTTGTATTGATCTTGCAAGGTTCAATATCTTAATCCTACTCAGTACTCCTCAAATTGATTCCCAACCTAAAACTCGACACTGACGCAACTTGTTTCAAAAATAGAATTTTCATCGATAACACGACTACCTAGAATAATAAGCAGGCAAATGAAAATTCCATTTTGAACCCTAACAGATACTCCATAGTAAATTAAAAAAATGATAACGCTTGAAGGACAAGTTGTTTTAAAGTAATTGTTCTACATAATTCTTAGTCAAACCAGCCTATCTGTCTTACTCTTCGAACTGTATTAACGGTGATAATGGTTTTGAGATCGATGAGCTGCCTGTTGTGCTGCAGCGACTCGTTCTCTGATGGCTTCTGGATCATAACCTTCATCATATAGCTGACGCTGAAAATCATCGCTCAATATTTCAAGAGCTTCGCCAAGCAATTGAAACTTTCCTTTGGCATCTTTTCGTTGCTCCTCCGACGCTGACATCCACTTATCGGGGTGGTATTCCATCGCTTTGACTTTATATTGCTTTTTGATTTCCATAAGGGAAGCAATGGAGGAGAGTCCCAAGAGCTTGTAGTAGTCAGGTCGCTGCTCTTTTCGAACCAAAAAATCCGCTCGTTCGAATGCTTTACGGATTGCTTCGGAGTTAGATCCCCATTTATTCTTCAATAAATCTTCAAGCTCATCACGAGCTTCAACGGTTCGACCCAATGCTTGCAATGCTTGAGTCTTTACTAGCCAAGCTTGCTCCAAGTCTTCACGTACATACAGCGCTGTCCCTGCGTCTCGGATTGCCTTTTCATAATTCTTGAGGCGCAAATAGACTTGAGCTCTTTCAGAATGAATAATGGCATAGATAGGAGCCCTTATTCCTCTACTTCCTAAATTGTTTAACGTTGCGTCAAAAGCTATAATTGCTTCTTGAAATTTTCTATGAAAGACCAATTTTCGTGCCTCGCCAAGGCCCTTTTGAATGCTTATGCAACTTCGTAAAACTGATTTCGTGTCTTCGTTTTCTGGGTCAAGTCTTAATCCTTCACGAAGAACTTGTATTCCATTTTCCAAATCACCTGCCCAACAGAGGCTTTGTCCCCGAATAACGAAGCCGGGGGCAAATTGAGAACATTGACGCAGAACTTGTAGTGAAAGTCGCTGCGCAGTCTCCGTATTCCCCAAGAGTAGATTTGCCTTGGCGGCAGCAATGATAATTACCGGAGAGTTTGTCATTGTTTGTAAGAGTTTTCCTAGGATGGCATTGGCTTCATGAGGCTGTTCTGTCATAATCTGTAAGGCTCTATGGTAATTATCTCTAAGCTCAGCAGTTTTTTGTAGCTCTTTTTTCAAAGTATCAGATTCATTAGCAATGTTACAAGCCTCTTCGAGACTAGTCACTGCATCGTCGAAAAGTCCTAATTCAATACATGCAAGCGACTTTCTTGAGTACGCTTTGATATAACTTGGATTTATCTGAATCGCTAGGTTGCAATCCGACCGACATTCCGCAAATGTCTGCAGCTGAAAGTATCCTGCTGCGCGATTGGCGTACAAAACTGCCAGGAGACTACTCCGCTGAGTTAAATCAGATGAAGTATGTAGCACTTCAATCCCTTTCGAATATAGTTCTATTGCTTCCAAAAAATAGTTCGAGGAAAACTTAGAGTTTCCTTCATCTTTGAATGACTGGGCAAGTGCAACAGGATCTACTTCATCCATGGTTTCATCATTGTCTTCATGAATGGTATTAACAGTTCCTTCTAACAGGTGTGCCGAAGAAGATACTAAATGAGACTGCAAATCCCCATATTCTCCTGTCCAATTGCATTTGACGTGCTGTAAGGGGCACTTCACGTGGATGCGTTTCAAGATACGATACGCTACAGGCTGTGAGGATTGAAGCATAATTGGCATTTGTTCTTGCACTTGACTGCAAAGAGGACACTTGTGCGAACGTTTCCACCAGGTTTCCCAACATTGTTTACAAAACACATGAGAACATCGTTTAGTCACCAAAGCATCTAGGCCAGGTAGATTTGTGCATATTGCACAGAGGAAGGAGCCATAATGGCGTTCATCAGACAGTACGTTTGATAACTCGAGTACCATGACAATGCCATTCTTGAATGAAATAGGTTGCAATGACTAAGTTATCCATGAAATCGAAAGAGTGTCTACCACAACAGATAGGAGCGAAACTACTGTACTGGCAGAGTATATTAGTTGTAAGCTTTTTATTACTTTACTTGAAATTGAAAGTACGCTATAAAAAGTTACTGAGTTCTTCTTCTGACTTTAGTAACCTTATATGGTTCTTAAAAAACAGGTTACTAAAGTGAATTAGTTACTGAACTGATTTGTAAAAACCTTGGAATACTATAATATAGGCAATAGTATACCGTATACTTTAACCATTCATCCAACAAAACCCACCATTTCCCGCCCGTTCAACACATTACAAATGGATCCATGGGTATCTTTCAAGAATCGTCGCGTAAAAGTGGAAGCCAATAGAGAATGGCTATACTATGACCCCATTAATGTCATAGGAGACGGCAATTGCATATTTAATGGGTTAATGGCATGATGCTAAAAAAGACATTTTTAATGTTGGTGATCCTGCAGCCGTGCGTAATTTTACGTATAAAAGGGTACTTCAATGCATAAGGGATTCAAGTCTGGGGACCGACTTTCAAACAGTATTCTATGCCTACAGAGATGAACAAGAATTGGTAAGTCTGAGTCTTCGTGCATATGACTATATGAGAGATACTGCTTGGTCATCCGAATTGGACGCACTCTTTGTTTCAATTGTGTATGGCATTAACGTAGTAATTATCAGTAATGTCCCTGATAACAGCATTATCTTTGATTTGGCATATCAACTAGAAGAATGCCTGGGAAGAAGCGTTAGATATGTTAAAACTCTTTAGTTATATTTGCATTGGCACCCCTGCATCCTAAACACCACACATTGTTAACGCACTGCTGTACATTAATATTGCAAAAAGATCTAAAAATGGATGAAAAAGCAATGGCCTATGAGTCTGGGCTAACATTTAATGCAAAACGTGTGAGGAACATTTTGCAATCATCACAATCAAAGTTAAGCTTCAACACACCCGCACTACACCAGCACCCGCACCCATGAAAAAAGGCAGCAAATATTGATGGAAGCTAAAGAGGAAATTTTAGCTTTTGCTGAAGAAGGATATTCTCACAAAAATATAGCATTGAAGTTTGGCATGTGTTGAAGTGCAATCACAAGAATTCTGAAGAATAAACTCAACATAGAGATCAATCAAGCCCACAGGAAAAGAATTGTCACTACTGTTGACTACCCGCTAAAATCTGTAGATTGCGCAGCGTATTCTTGGTTCGTTCAAGTGAGAAATAATACATAAATCAACCAGCGTTGCGCAGAAACTAAATGTTCAAGATAAAGTATCTAATGGATGGTTGCAAGGATTTATAAAGCAATATGGAATAACAAGTGTAAGGCAATGTGGATAAGGAAGATCTTTTGAAATAACAAGTGAATTACATAATCGGATGTGTATATCAAAGCACATTTAGGAGACTTTGAAATTCAAGATATCATAAATGCTGATGACCTGCACAGTTCTACAAATCTCAAAAAATGTAAATATCAATGAGAAGTTTAACGTGTTTTATGATACTTCACAAAATGGATGACAAAACAATGGAAAGTTTAAGAGATATCTCCGCTTCTTAGGTAACATCGCAAGAAAGGAAAAAACCTGTTGTGCCCTTGTTTGTGACAATGCCAGTTCTCGCGTGTCAGCTGCAAAGGATATGGATCCTAATGGTTCTCAAGACATATTGTTTTCCTTTAGAGCACCTGGATAATTGTATTTCTTCCACCAAATTGTACATCCGAATGCCAATCTTGTGGCATGGGCATCATTTGATCATATAAGTGCAAATTTCGAAAGTTTTAGTTACTACGATTATTCCAAACTTTGGATAACCAAATGCTTCAAAAAACCGGTGGAAAATTTAAACTTGAAAAGATTATTGATATGGCTATATGCTTAAAAATGATTCAACAGGGAATTGATAGTATGGATGAAAACATAATCAGACAGTGTTGGGTCAAAATTACCCTGCACCTCAACCCCGCAAAAGTAAAAAGCAATGTTGATTGACCCAGTTCCAATTTATCATTAGATGAAGACATGGATATTGAACTAAGATCCATTGTAGAGAGTTTGGACCTCGCAAAGCTGGGAGAAGGAGATAATTCCGCCAAGGAGCTGATTATCATAGATTCTATGGAACCTATTGATGAAACAAATATTGATGACAATAAAATTGTGAGTCAAGTACTCAAAGAAGGAAACAATAAACCCATTGACAACCTGGTGTCCAAGCTTAGTTGTCCATCACTTGCAACCACTCATGCTGCAATACGCACCCTCCAGGATTATGCTAATCGTGAGGGTAAAGAAAGTTTGCTGCACAATATTGAACAATTGAAACAAATTATGCCTTCTGAACCTAAACAAGTTTCTATAATTAACTTTTTTGCACCGATATAAATTCCATAATGAACTTTCTTGCATTGATTTTAAATGTTTTTGTGATTTAGTTTTTTCTTCGGTTGCAGATTTTTCATGAATACTAAATGTTACTGTTCTTATTTTTTCAAGCCCCAACAGCATGGGACAACACTCTTATTCACTAAAAGTTACATGAATACTAAATGTTACCAATCTTATTTTTTAAGCCCCAACAGTATAGGACGAAAATCTTGGTTTGGCCTAGAGGTTACTAAATGACTAAACGTTACTATAGTTATGAGATTACTAAAGTCAGGAAGAACTCTGAACAGGCTTAAACCATGAGGAGACAATTTTTTGTCAAAAGGTTTTGGGACACTTTTTCTATAACGGTTTATGAACCTCTTGGTGCTCTCAGATTCTTCTACAGTGTTGCGTATTTCTGCGTAGCAGTATCTTGCTGTATGGTCCTTTAGCTTGTTTTTGAAAAGATAGAGCGGTTCGAAAGTTACAATGTCAAAGCCAAGGCAAAAGTTTTTGCCATTATGGATTTTTTTCTTTGACCACAAAGGCTCATTTTTCAATGTTATCAAACAAAAAACAAATCCAGATTCAGCAGGAGATGCAGTGGGCAAAAAGAAAGGAATGCCTGTAAAATCTAATTACAACCTTTCCGATGCTGTGAATCTTGTAAGAAGATACCAATTGCTCAACCTCTTTTATGAGTGGACAATGCAGATGAGCAAGTGAGGCACTTGTTGTCCAGGAAGGGAGCATTTTTGGCTGGTGGCTTGTGGACTACTTGTAAGACTAGAATTGGGAATTCGAATGTTGCAATCCGTGCCCAGAGGGAGCAACTTCCTTGTGAAGTTGAAAAGGCTGAGTTGTTGAATCGCAACCGGTCAGAATGGCAGGCTAAACTGCTTCTAAATGTGCAGGAAGCTATGCACAAGTATGATGCCATTGGGAGCGATGCTTTGAATGACAAGGATTGGGGTTTTATTATTTTTTATGTCCTCCTGGACAAATGGCAGACTTGAAAAAGAAAGAAACTATTATTGAAAAATTATCTACGCTCAAGAGGCATTGGAAAATATACATTCCAGCACGAGCAGCCATTTAAACACACACGTTCAATGGGGTCTTTCTTAACTAGTTTCCATTTTAAGGACTAAAATCAACCATTTTCTTTGTCTTCAAATGCAACATCAATGATGACTTGACTTTTGTAAAATTTACTTTTGTCTGTTCTCGTGGTAGAAATGCGGCATTCTTAGTTTATGGTTTAGCGCGTCAGAATTTTAATCCAGCCGACTAAACATAAGTCCATGAATTACCGTTGAATAAAAAAGCTAACATTTGATAAAGCATATATTCTTTATATTTACTACACATCCTCAGAATCTTAGGTCTGGTCGAACATTTTAAGGTATCGTTTATTTTTTGTCGTCTCCCTTTATGGTTTAAAGTCATACCATGGAGACAACTACAAAGAGCTGCTGAAAGAGATAGGACTTGAATATCATTACAAATCATATTCATGATTGATCAAAAATTAAACTGATCTAAATTTCGGGACTTTAAACATCATTCATAATCGCTTAATGTTTGTAACTTGAAGAAAGTTGGAAACTTAAAACTGTTATTAAACATCAAAACATGGATTTTGGTTAGAATACTTTTTCTTTGATCTGGTTGATGCCTTGCATTGATCAATGCCTTCTCGCGTTTTTATGCCAATCTGCAGGTCGTTGCAGGAAATATTCCAGGACGTCAAGTATTACACCCTGCCTCATTTTCCAGTCACCCATCATCACCAGACTAAACAATTATCCATAAAATATGCTGTTACTTTATATTCTTTAGTTTAATAATATAATTTACTAGTGCAGACTATACAGTGAGAAACATGGATTGACAGTTGGTTACAAAATTATATGAAAGGCAAAGGTTTCTATCTGAATAACTTGATACCATTCGGGCCAAAGGAGTTGAATGAAGGAGTTTTCATTAATATCATTTATGAGCTACCTAAGTACATTATTCATCTTGTATGGATGTTCAGCATCTTAAATTGGAAATGCGACTTTCAATCTTTTGCATTAGAAATGTATTGGAAATGGTATAATATGTAGAACTTCCACAAAAAGAAAGGTTTATTCAGAATCATGCAGTGTGAATGGCCATCAGATTTGATTTCATGAAATAAAAAATAACCTTGACAAACATATAGTTTTTAAGACAAAAATTCATAAGAGTGAATCAGGGAAACAAAATATTGTTCCAAAAGATTGACATTTTTTATGTTTTACCCGCCGTGTGGCAATCTGTGACAAAATACCAATGTTGGACAAACTCGTGACCAGATTAACTAGTGACTCGAATGGAAAACAATGATCCGTCAGTCGTTGCGACCCCTAACGCAAAACATCATTTTATAACCCAACGGAGTAATACCCGAACACAGTTCAACTTGGCGTAGACACGAAACATCAATGTATCACCCAACGGAGTGAATCCCGCTGCACTCCTTTAGGTCATAATAAATGATAGTTTTAATTGACTGAAAGATTAGTCAAGCCACCCGCTGTATCAGAATGGTTGCCTTATGGATAAGATTATCATTGCAAACAGATAGTGGTATAACATTATTAAACTTACACTTTAAGGAACGAGATGACTCAAACTATTCTTCCCAATACACCATTGTTACATCCCGAGAACGCACAACGGACCAGACAGCTAATGTTGCATCAAGACGTGGAAGACAATACCGCAGGGAGGTGAACAACTTGATGACTACAAAGCAATCAAAATTTGATGGCAGATGCAAAGAATTGAAAGGTTACATCTATGACTGTACAGAAGCAAAGCAAGCTGATCAGTATTCTAAACTACAAAAGAAATAACTGAGTTTATTGAATGAACATACGAATTCGGGAGAGATGCCCAATTGACTCTTGAGAATCTTGAACCAATTGCTCTTGAGATCCCAGGAGACCCTCCCGCTTTAGCAACCAGGACCAAGATCAGGATTTGCGAAGAGACAGTGGATGAATTCGTAAACGATAGATTCTACTCTGCAAAAGCATGAAAACAACATACTCCCTTATATGGGGTAAATGCTCTGACCTTAGGAGACAGAGGCTTCAGGCAAGTAAAAGCTTCATTCAAATATCAACAAGGGAGATGCAATAATATTACTACGCAGGATAAAGAACACTACTTATGACTACAAAAGCCAAAAATACTTGATCCATGCCATCCATGATGCCAAGAAATGTTTGTAGGCATGCTATCACCAAAAAAGCATGTCTACACATGCCTACTATGATCAATTCACCAATCTTGTTGATGTTGTTAGCCATATTGGTGGCTTGTTTGAACTACAACCTGGAGTTATTGAACAATTTGCAGCTGCCAAGGGTACGCATTCGGATGAGCTGGGTGACAATGAGAAGCAAAGTGCAATTTGCCTATACCATTCATTATTTTTATCACAGATGCCAATAGAACTAGATCTGTTTGCTTGATTGAGAAGCTTCAGAAAGACTATCTTCAATGATATGATGGTTATCCAAAGTCATTATCCTCCACAAGAATCCTTAAGACCAAATGGAGTAACCAATGACGGGGTTGCATTTGCAACTTCAAATCAAAAGCTTCAACAGGATAAGTCAGGACAAGCCAATAACAAAAACAACAGAAAAAGTGATAAGAATATAATTGCATGCCATAAATGTGGCCAGTCAGGCCATTATGCTAATGAATGCATGTCAGGAAGCAAAAATAGCTACACAAATAATGATCTGGTTTATGAGTCCTGAACAACATTGTCTAATACACACAAGGCATCTGGTGGCCCTGCTGAAGTGATGTTGGTGACTAATGACAACAATGATGAGTACACTCATGAAATGATGAGAAACCAGTTCTATCAGTAGGGAAAGTCCAATGAAGATACATTATCTCAGACAAACTCCAAGAGGAGTACCATCCCCAGCACTTGGATTCTGCATGAAAGTCAATCCATTATTGATGTCTTTACATGCAGAAAGCTCCTCAAGAACATAAGTAAGGTAGAAGAAGTGATGGATATTTACTTTATAGCTGGAATCACCTCCACAAACATGGTCAAGAGAACTTCATGCTATCACACAATCAGGAATGTGGTAATAGAATCCCCAATACTTTATTACCAGATCTTGAGCAACTACATGATATCCAGGAGGAGATCCTTCCCAATGATGACCACCCAAACGAGAACAGTATATGCTGTCAACAATGCACTTCCACAAGAAGATAGGCCAGATGAAACGATGACTAATAAAGGGGGAAGTGATGATATGGAGAGCCTCATGATGATGATATAGCAAGCCAAGCATATGAATGGCATGTGTTGGAGAACCTGGAATTTTACTTTTTTACATTTTTTCAAATGATTACGACCACGAAAAATTAGCAGCAACAGCACTATCATAATTGTATTAAAAATCTCTTATTTATCCATCTACTTCATTCATTGGCTGTTATTGGTTTAGGATATTGATATAATCAACACAAGATTGTTGACCCACCGTGGAATCAAAGTTACAATGAAGAAACAAAAAGGGGATTGACAACAAAGATGAATAAAAGATGTTGACAACCACCAAGTAATCCCAGAGTAATGGAAAATTTCTTGAAACATAATGCCACACATGTGCAAAGGAATAAAAGCACTGTCAAGAAAGATCTGAAAGACTTCAATTATTACTTTGGAACATTGCGACAAGCCACAAAATTCGAGATGACTACAGAATTAATAAATAATCAAATAAACATGGAATTTGATTATGGAAATGATATTGCTACAGCTCTGGATGATCTACAAGAGCTCAGAAATACTGACTTGAAACTAAATCTTTTGATTTTGTTTGATAAAGATGAAAGTTTTAAACTACATGAAAATGAGCAATATGAATTTGAATCCAAGGAAGAATTCTCAGCATACATGAAGCAACAACAAAGATATGAAAACAACAGAATTAAAGCCTAGGCCTTAATATTGGAAAGATGCGTAAAAGCTATGCAAGCAAGAATTCAAGCTAGGAAAGATTTTGAAAGCAATAACAAAAATATCACAATTGAGCTCATAAAGTCAATCAAGTTGCATTCAATGAATTATCAAGAACATTGTTATGAAATGGCTATTCTTCTGGATTCCATGAAAACTATGTAAAGTATAAGGTAGAAGGATGAAGAATCCTGAACTGACTACACCGAGAGCATGATGCAACGGTATTTAGATGCTTCATATGCTGTCCATAAAGATATGCAATGACATTAGGACAAGGAGCTATTCAAGCAATATCAAGCAAACAGAAGGTTAATACCAAGTGTTCTACTGAAGCCGAATTTGATATCTTTTGATTATATTGCCTCTTGGATGAAATAACTCTTAGAAGAACAAGGTTATCTCTGTTCAGAGACAATCAATCAACAATAAAACTTGAAATAAATGTGGAAAAAGTTCGGGTAAGCCTACTAGACATTTCAATATCAAATATTTAATCTTTACAGATTTGAACAAAAGACAAGAAGTTAAAGTTGAATGCTGTCCTACTGAATCTATAATAGCTAACAACGACGAAGCCACTGGTTGGCATTAAGTTTGATAAATTTAAGAGAGAAAGCATGATGTTGAAGAATTTAATTTTGGAGACAAATTCAGCTGTCCAGCAGGAGTGTATGGAGAATCTTGAATTTTTCATTCTTACATATTTTCAGACGATTATGAGCAAAAATAATAGCAGCAACAACATTATTGCAATTGCAATACATCTACTTCATTCATTGTCAATAGGAGCTGTGATTGGTTTTTGGTATTGATATAATCAACACAAGATTGCTAACCCATTGTTTCATTGAAGTTACAACAAAAGTTATAGACTACAAATTCCTCCTACATTCCAAGAGACCCAGGGATTTTGCTCACCTACATGCCTCCTTGAGCAGGTGGCAATGACCCACTGTAGCCCCAAGAAGGGACTAAAGAATTTTGAATTTTAGGAATGGAGGCAGTGCTAAGCGAATTGCAAAAATTGCATGATCGCAATGTGTTGAACCTCGTATCATGCGCTTAACTCAGTCACATTGAACGCAAGCAAGCCTTGTCATATCTTCTGTTCCATGAGAAGAAGAGACCTGGGCAAATGAAGGGCTGAGGTTGCGACGACAGAAGGAAGCAACGTAGCTGCAAGACCAAGGAGGAGGTGAGCTCACCAACAAAATGCATTGAATCTGTCATGCTAACCAGTGTGATTTATGCAATGGAACACCGTAATGTTGCCACTGTTGAAATCCCTGGGGCATGCATGCAGGCTGAGTTGGATGAGGTTGCGTGCATGCGTTTAGATGGAAGAATGGCAGAAATGTTGGTACAAATAGACCAAAAGGTTTACCAGTAGTATTTTGCTGATGAAAACAGTAAGCTAGTACTTATGTTAAATTGAACAAGGCGCTTTATTGCACCCTTCATGCCGCACTTCAATTTTAGAAAAGCGTTAAATATAATTAATTCATTTGGGGTTTACGATCAAACCATATAACTGGTGCATTGCAAACAAGGAGATTCAGGGACACTTGCGCAAAATGGTTTCCCTATAGACAGGATTGTAATTGCAAACAGGTCGTGGTACAAACTTTATGCCTTTTTTCCTACCCATTAGGGTGTCACCGGCATAGAAAATTAGCCATAAAATATTCTATTATTTTATAAATATTTTTTCAACAATGTACTATACTAATGAAGACAAAATGGTGAGAAACATGGAATGCCAGTGGGTTACAAATAGCATATGAAAGGTAAAGGTTTCTGTTTGAATAATATTGTATCAATCGGGCCAAAGTAGTTGCGTTAAGATTTTTCACTCCAGTCATTTATGATCTACCAAAGTAGATTGTTCAGCTTGCATTCATGTTCAGCTTGCCTTCAAATGGAAATGCGACTTTCAATCTTTTGCCTAAGAAATGTATTTGATATTTTATGAAATGTAGAGCTTACACAAAAGAAAGGGTTTAATTTCAGAATCATGCACTGTGAATTGGATGTCATGAATCAGGGAATTGTTCCAAAAGGTTGACACCATTTTGTTTTCTGTTTTTCCCCGCCGCGTGGCAATTTGTGACAAAATAACAACCCTAATATTTCTTCATTGTAAGATGCTCCAAAGACGATTACTGTTTCATTTTCTGCTTTTCAGTATTGCCAAAGTATCCAAAGCATCTACCTCACAAAGTTCTCCACTGATAATAAACGATGATCGTCTGAAGACCAGTAGTCCCAATCCAAGGAGTAATTGGTTTCGTCAGGTCCCAAACGACGACAAAGGATCCGAAACAGAGGATGATTCGGAATCCAAACTTTTTCCAAAATCAGTGTTTCGTTGGAATAAAAAGTCAACCAACGAATCGGATGTAACAGAAAATTTGAAACCAGCAATTGAAAAAGACCGTAAGGCCAACAAGTTTTGGAATCCAACTACGAAACCTGATGAAAAACGACACGGTATCCAAAAGGAAGATAATGAATTTCAATCAAAGGATAGTACCAAAGGACCTAACCAAGACGAGGAATCCAAAGAAAAGAATGGTACAAAGTCAATACAAAATAATAATGTCACGCTGTCTCAACGTGAAAAGGATAACATTGATGGGAAAGATCCCAAGGATCCAATGGAGTCACAGTCGAAGGAGAATGAATCTTTAAAGGAAAGTAAAGATCCTATTTCGGCAGATTCTCATACCCTCGAAAATGACTCACGATATCTACGAAGACCCTGGTTTGGTTTGCGTTCGGACAAGGACTTGAATGAATCAATTGGCGATAGAATTCCTAGTCATCAAAATCAATCAACGTTTGATCAAAGTACATCCGGACCTAGGAGACTTCAGCTTGAACCGAAAGCTCCAGAAGATAGCAAGAAATTAGAAAAGAGTCAAGAAATGAATAATTCCAATGCTACAGTGATCACAGAGAATGAGAAGAATGGCATCTCGAGCGAAAATGAGGAATCCACTAATCGCGATACAAACTCTACAGATAATAAGGCATGCCCAACGGAAAAAAATAACGAAAGCAACGATTTACCATTACAACACGATACTAAAAATATGGAAAAACAAAATCCGCCTCCGCCCCCAATTTCATTTTCTCGACAAGCATTACCCATGGGAATTCCCATGCAATCTCAGATTCCTGGAAATGGAGTCATTATCATGGGAATGGATGGTCGACCTCAGCGTGGCCTTCCACCGGGACGACAAGGTGCACCTCCACAAAGTGGAGCCATCATTTCCGAAGCTATCGCAACTATTTTATCGACTGCCATTCGTTTGTGGTTCCTTACATCATTGACCAAATGGTTCGCAGATGAAGAAAGGAAGGGACTTAGAAAACCAGTGCAACACTTTATGTGGGAAAGGCTGAATGATAAATATCTCTTGGACAGAGATGCATTGAAGGCAGCATTAGCAACACCTCCTTTTAATGTACCTGAGAGAAAATGGAGGAAACGAATTCAACGTCAAGAAAAACAAGAGCAGAAGCTCACTCAGCTGAAAGATCAAGGAGTCCCAAAGCCTATAAATAAAGAGAACGATGTAACTTTTCAAAGAACAGTGATTGTAGTGGAACTTTCCAAAGCAGAAAAAGGTGACGTGGATATAGCTCAAATGGATGAAATTGTTTCCTTCATAATCTCCGAACATCGAAATAAGGCATTTGGAGTTTTCAATGCTACGGCTGTCGATATTGAAGTAATCTTACTGGTGGAATCACCCGGTGGAGAAGTGTCGGAATTTGGGTTGGGAGCAGCGCAGGTACGACGACTGACAGAAGAAGATGGAATCCAAACCACGGTTTGCGTTGATAAGATCGCTGCAAGTGGTGGGTATATGATTGCAAGTCAAGCAAGTAAGATTGTGGCAGCTCCATTTGCAGTTGTCGGAAGTATTGGAGTCATCCGACAGGGATTGAATTTTCATAAGGCACTTCAAAAATATGGGATCCTTCCCATGGTCCTGACAGCTGGAGATGCCAAGGCTCCCATCTCAACATATGGAGAAGTTACAAAGAGTGGTTTGGATATTGCACAGCAAAATTTGAACAAGATTCATGATGCCTTTCGAGAGTTAGTCGTTCGAGGTCGTCCATTTTTGGCGGAGACCCTGGATGTCATTGCCAACGGTGATATATTTTTGGGATCAGAAGCTATAGATCTCCAGTTGGTTGATGTAGTGATGACCTCTGATCAGTATATTCTGGAATGCGTACAAGCAGGAGATCGTGTTTTAAGGCTTCATCGTCTGCCGCCCCCCGCAAGACATCGGCGCATTCCATCATTCCACCCTCTCGACTTTTTGAGAGAAAATGGACCTCGTTGGTTGGCAGAATACGACGTATCGAAGATTGTATCCAAGTTGGTACAGGCCAGTCCTCTCCTTCATTTGGCTCTTCAGTTGTTGCATAATCGCTTCATTTAGTTCAACGGAGTTAGTGTAACACTTTTGGAAAAAGATTAAAAACGGGATGCCTTGCTTTCCTTGAAGCTAATAAAATTGAATATGGAATGAGAACAAGTAGTTTCCTCTCCATGATTTTTGGGATAAAGTAATACAGCTAAGATTTGACAATAATCCTTTCAACTCTATCGTCACTCTTCCACGTATGAGCTTCCTGTAGGGGTCTACCTTGAAGATATTTCCTTCCCTTTCGTCAAACTTGTGATTATCATACTATCTCATTGGCAAGAACATGACGGAACGTGACACTAATCCGCCAATCTCTTTGTATAATCGTTCCACAATTTGCATTGACACATTTTTCGGATGCGACTTCTTGGAGGACATCGTCAATACCATGAGTGTAGTGAGTATACGCATCGTCGGCAAAGATGACAAGTGACCCATCCCCCTCGAGCACTATTTCTTCTACAGTTTCCACAGCTTTCTGGCCAATTTCATTTGTTGATAACCTTGGAGCAAACTTGAGTAGCACAGACGATGGACCGAGGGATAGCGTAGCTGTTTGAGGCCAATAGGCCGGACCATCTGTATGTGGTAGGATGCCCTGTCCTGCTTGATAGTCATTGATCACATTTGAGGATGGGAAAATTGCTTTTTCAACTAATATATCTGCCAATTGTTGTAAGGGTGCTGGTAAGGGATTCTCTCGAAAGATGGCCACTTTTCGTTTCCCATATCGCATTGTTGTCCAATGACCTTCTGCAGAAATATCTTGATTGATGGCATTTTCCGGTAACAATTTAAGCCAATGTAGGAGATGATCCGTATCTTTGAGGAACGTTGGAATATAATAGACCGTATTCAGTCGTTGAGATACGCGTTGTCGGTCCCGATCCAAAGATGGGAAATGATTGGAAACAAAGTTATGGCAGACATTCCACTCTGGCGGAGGATTCCGTCTCCAAGTATTTTCTGTCTTTTTTGTGATGTTGATTGGACTCTTCGTTTCTTCGCTAGAAAGTTCTTTATTTCTCACGCGTCGTTTCTCTTCTCGTAATAACTTTAAAAAGTCAATCGATGTTGCATCAGAAGTTTTCTTTGACATGATTTTCAATGAGAATGTTCAGATACCGACTGCTAGTATTAGCAACGCAGTATTTCTTAAATATACCCCACTACTCGATACTCAACAGAATCGTCCCTTTGTCGTCGGTTTATATCTTCATTGGCATCAACCACCATAAAAAATCACTTTCGAAGGATGATTGGTAAGTTAAATTCGTTGCATCCAATTCCAAACCGAATCCTACCCCAGGTTCCGTACCAATATGTTCTTGTGTTTTGCAAGTTTGTCATAATATGGTATTTCAACCAGGGAAAAGCATAAAGAAATGAAATTATCGGCATCACACCATAATATGTGATTGTCGATGACGCATCACTGTACATTTTTGTGGTTTTTCAACATGAAACGATTCGAAGTAGTGTCTCACAACCTCTCCATTACAACACTCCCTATCTAGTGACATGATATGTTTCTTCCTAAACTTTCTGCTGAACCTCGGGTGGGAGCACAAGGAATTCATTTGAAACAATTTGAACAAGTTGTTGCCGACTTGTTACCTCATGTTCGTCCATCATTTATCAAGATCCCTCCACGTCCAAGTGAAGAATGGCCGTTTGATATCCTCCC
>CAAAJI010000058.1:157627-173431 GCA_900642245.1 Fragilaria radians | reverse complement strand
TTAAATCGTAATGTCCGAAATCCTTATATCTACCATGCAACAGGTCAGAACATTCCAACTCTGACGTACCCTCAATCCAATGCCTTTCAGGTGCATTGTCAAGAAAATTCCACTACCCCCGGCGAGTGGTGGGATGTTCTCGCGCGTGCGGCAGAGCATTCGGACGGAACTGTCAATATGCGTTCCTCACGTCATGCCACACGACGAACAGCGAAGGCACTGTTAGAAATGGATCGATTGGAATTTCTTCAAGAACAATATGGTTACCAGACTGCTATGGTACGGATGGATCCCTGGGAGGCATCACCCAAGCATGATATTTTGTTGGCATGGAAACTTGATGAATGGTCACCCTTTCGAACCTGTGGAGCTCATCTTGATGAAGAAAGTAATTCTGATGTTCAGTCAGCATGGAATTATCTTTTGGAAACAGACAAGGCGGACTCCGGGTATGTAGACTGGACACGTGAGAAACAGCTAACTGTAGAAGATGCTATTGTACGTTTTCTTCAAAGTTCAGAGCCATCTTATGTGTTCCCGACGCGAATGGGAAGTCGCAAACGTAAGCTAATTCATTATGTTGCCCATCACTTTGGACTTCGTCATTGGCCAGTTGGTGATAAAGACTCTACGAAGACTGTTGCAGTGGCAAAAATCCAAAAAGAATTTTCATTACCTCAAAGTCAAGACCAAGATTTAGGTAATGAAAGTAAAAGGACAATATCCAGTTAGATTTAAAAAGCTTTATTAGTCTTCCGTTTCTAGGGCCTCGTTACAACTTAAAATATCATGCAGTTCTGGGAAAATTTCAACCCATAACATGTCCATTAGCATGTATGCCATACTTTTGACAATTACTCTGTTCTGTAACATTTCATGAAGCATATCAAGTCCACCCTGGACGATTTCGGCACCTAACACCGCTCGGAGTGGATCCGGAAACACTTTCGGCAAAGATTCCTTGGCCAATGTACACAATCGTTGCAATTCATCTGGTGGGGTTGGGCCATTTGAAGTAAGAAATACTCCATCAGGAAATATAGTGTCAGATACTACTTTAATCCATTCCGCTAGAGCATCTGCATTGACATAAGTCAGATGAGCTTCATAAAGCATTTTGCGAAATTCGCTAGGTGTGGTGATCGCAAATGACATAGTCTTAAGGGCAGAAAACATCCGATTGCGGAAGAAATTGGCATTGTCGAAATCAAATTGATACCGAAGGATATCAAATAGAGCAGCTCGAACTTTGGCAAGAGGCACTTCGTCAATTTTTACCTTGATTGATGGTATCATTTCTATTTCTTTGACACTTGACCTGCGATCTTCTGCTACTATTGTTAAATCGGGAGAATCTGTTTCAGAGGACTTAGAATGATTTGATTCAGAAACTAAAACACTTCGTGCTGAAGTCGCTGAGCGGACTAAATTCCTCTTTGAAAGTCTTGTGGAACTGTCCATGCCCTCATTCTCGACACTTGACGAACTAATATTTTCTAACGAAGTGTGCATCGCGAATGAACTATCGCTTTCGGTGGAAAACTCACGATTCATCATCTTACTAGTTGGAGCAGATTGACTAATGACAAATCGCTTCATTTCCAATCTCCCCAGAGGATCTGACTTATTTGTCTTGGGCTCCTCGCTTACTTTGACATCTGACGGTAAAGGATAAAATGCTCCCAAAAACATTAACAACTCAGTACTTCGACTAAGTGGGTGATCTTTCGCGAGCACGTACTTGAAATATTCGTTGAGGACTTCGCATCGCTTTTGAATTGCTTTCTTTGTATTTCCAAGCTGCTTTTGTGCCTGGTTCAAAGATGGAAGTAAAACCTTACGACGACGATGAGAACTGCTAGTAGAACTCGAGGCAAACGCGGCAGCAGCTGCTCCCACTAATCGTGCTCCAGCACTTACTGATTGCTCAGTTGGAGCTATCTGTGTTTTCAAGTGCTTATGGAGCGTCTGAACATCCTTCATAGGGCGATAAATTACCCACTCTTCTTGAAAAAGAGCATTTCGATCCCTTCCAGCATCACCATAAGGCGCAATCTCATCATCAGCAAGTTCCGTATCGATAATACTAACAACTGCCGCACACTTTATTTTGTACACAGTAACCGTTGATATCATACCAGGAACAGAAATAGAATTTTGATCCTTTACCTGCGCAGTGCCATCACAAATTGCTGTAAGCTCCCGGATCATGGTAGGAAATCGGGGATCAAGCAATCCATTTCTTCGAAGCTGAGCTTTATCTATATTGTTCATACCAAGCTTCAAATCCCGCAAGAGTACTGACTGCTTCTCCCTCTCAATGCTGTTGGCATATTCCAGAAGTTTTGACGTAGGCTGTAAGTATGACTCAGTGCGCTGCTTTGTTGCACTTCTTGCGGATCCGGCTTTAACGCATTTAACAAGACATTGTAGTTGAGCATCCTGTCTAGAGGATGTCACCAGCAATGCTGCTCGGACGTAAGATGCACGATATGACTTTACCTCAGTGACAGTGCTATCACCTTGTTTACGAGTATATTTTATCCATATAATTGGATACCCATCTGCTCCCATTTCAATACTTGATTTTCGAGCCAATCGATGACTTTTGCTACCTACAGATTTATCATCAGAAAAAGGGAGGTCAGAATTTCCTTCTTGCCACTCGTTCCCTATCGATAGCAGAGCAAAGCTAATGGCAGCATCGCTTATTTCAATGGCACTTGCATCGGCACGATGAGGACCAGTTGATGAAGAGTCATGAACCGTAAATATTTTTCCTGAAAGCTCTACCATTGGACGTTCAAACAGTGAAAGTCGGTAGACAAAGTCGATGGCTTTCCCAGATCTTGGAACAGATGTGAAATCTGTAGTTTCCATAACAGAGCTTGCCAAAATTGACCCAGATCGAGGAGTTGCACCCTTTGGTGTCCACTTTTGACATAGATGACGATCTCGCAAAAACTCGCTCGAAAGGAAAGGAACTGAGGCACCAGCAGATACATCAATGCTTGCAGGAACGAGGCCTTCACTTTTACGTTGATCTAATTGTCGACTATCATTTGGCAAAACGATTTGAGCAGTTCTATCATTGGGGAAGAATCGCAGTAAGCACTTGCGGACATAACGTCCTCCAGAGTATTTTGTTTGTCCGGGTCGATAAGCTGGTTCTTCATAAGAAGCAGCGAAGCATTTGAAGCTCATATCGTGATTTCGTTGATCTCTGTGGACTCCAATCGCGTTTAGAGCCCGTGGCTGAGCCCTCAATAAAAAGGAAGAATCGTCGTCAGGGACTTCAAGACGTCGCCTCTGACAAGCCATCTCGACCGTCAAAAGCGAGATTGGAACAACTTCTGAGGTATCCGAGCCACTATTCACTGATTTACTGCTATCAGGTTCCACGCGTCTCGCCCCTGTTCGAAGTGCAATTAAATTAGTGCCCGCGTAGAAAATTCGAGCAATTTGATGAAGTTCACGGTGCGCTGCAATTGCCGCATCTGAAGCTCCCTTAAGCCTGCAAACAACTTGGGTTCCCACTACGTCATGCTTCATTGCGTTCACCCAAGATTGCATACGACGCTCACGATCAATTCTTAAGCTCGAAGAAAAATTTTCGTTTCGTCGAAAATCCAGGAACCTAGGAAGACCCGTTGTTGAAACATAAGCTTGAGGCAGAGTCATGAGGCTTGATGATTGCGCAACTGGATCTGGGGTAACCGATTGATAGTCTAGTTGTTCTGATCTAAAGTTAAACTTCGAACTCAATTTAAGAGACAAAGATGACTCAACTCGCTCAGGAGGCATTGATGTGGCATTTTCTATCGCCTTTGATGCTACAGTACTATCTGACTTTGGGATAGTTGTTCTGCCATCTTCATTCACGTCTATACTTGGAAAAGATAAAGTAAGTGCAGCATTGATATGAAGGTTTACTCCGTGAAGTTGCCGAAGCTGGCGAACAAAACCATAAGCATTCTCTTGAGTTCTCAAAAAAGCGTGTTTGTGGTAATAAGGCTTTAGAATTGAATTTTGGGAGTTGATCAAAACGGACATGATATGATGAGCTCGCCCAGAATGCAACCATGTAATGATCAAAGAGCGTAAACGAAAAAGATCACCAGGAGTTGCCATACACACCCCCAAGAGACTAGTCGAATCTTCTACGTCCAAATCATTCACGAATTCTTCTTTTTGCAAAATCTTTTCTTCAAATTCATCTGGATCCTTCGTGATTTCAAATAGGATATTGGAGAATGATTGGATACTGGATGCATCTTCGCAGGTTTCGTGTTCTGCTGCTTTGGACGATTCACCCTCTGCGGATAAGTTTCTTGCTTGAGTTCTACGTTTCTTAGGCCATGTAAAAGAGCTGCTTCAATCACTAATACTAGCTGTGCGATACATTGCTGCATTCCGTGGTCATCCCATTTGATGTCTTCCTCTTCCTTTAATTCCGACTCTTCTAGTATTGATAAATCCAAGAAACGATGAAGGTCTATCAAGGACATGGATAGTAATGGGAGAACCATCTCTCCCAAAGGAAGTTGATGTGCGTCTTCATCTTCATTGGTCTGTTTTGCATCACCAAGATCAGAGCTTAGTGTTGGGTCTTCCGAGTTCTTGGCATCAAATACTTTGTCAGGAAAATCATCTGCTCCATCGAAAATAAAATTGCTATCTTGCTTAGTAGATTCACTTTCAGGAGGTATTCCTTCATCGCTGTCGCTGTACACAGCATTATCAGCTCTCGAGAGGAGTTGATTCATTGTCATCTCTACACCCATCATATTTTCAATGCTTTCATTACTAGGAATGCTAGCAATTATCTCGACTTGACTTAAAGTCATTTCTTGACCACTGTCAACAGATTTAAGAGTTTGACTGCGAGATAATGCTGACGTCTCTGCAACTTCTTGTGGAAGCGACGAAAAACCTTGCTCAGCCCAAGTAGTCGAAACTTGATCAGAAGAGAAAGAGTCAGATCCTTTCTTATCTTCCGACTGCTCAGTCGGATCCTTCGCGGGGCTTTCAGTACAAGCAGCAATAATCCATCCATTCAAATATTCAGGGCAAAAACATGACATTAGGGGTGTCAAGATACATCCTGCAAACATTTCAGTCATCAGAGTTCGAATTATCGGTGATGAGTATTCCGCTCTAGGAAGTAGAGCCCTGACAAGTCTATGACCCAAGACACGATTATAGTCCAATTCACATTCAACAAGAATTTTAGCATCAAAAAAGCGCTTTTCTAATACTTGATCTTCGATCGATATGCTTCCATTTGCCGAGTCATCAAAGGAAGCATTTGGTCCTATACCAAAGATTTCCCCTTTCGTGTCAGCAAAAAGAAGAGATGGAACATCCATTCCAAAAGTCATCGCACGATGTAGTTTACCCTTAATCATAAATTCTCGAGCCATAGCCATTTCTGAGATTTCACCCCATCTTGGCTCATCATCCGGCTTTTCGTCTTGTTTCAAAGTTACTCGCATGGACGATCTTGTATTCTTGGGGACTGGTTTTTGCTTGGAGACTGCAATTTTGCGCAAGTGCCGATAAGTCTTAAATGTCTGACTGAAAACTTTTGTCCACTTGATTAAAATCAATGAAAAGAGGTTAACACCTTGCACTTTTGTGCTCAAATTTCCAAACGCGATGCCTAAAGATTGGTATACAGCTGACATTAATGGAGCTGGTCGATGACAAGCTGTTGAAAAAATCATGGCCTTTGAGGTTTTATTAATCGGCTCATTCTTCTCCACATCTTTTTCTACTTCGATTCCTTGCTTCAAAGCGTGGCTGCTGTCTGGTGAATCGGCGGCACATGTGATCTCTTCTTGTCGCTTACGCTTGGCACGTTCGTCTTCATATTGTACACCAGAATCAATGTAACTGTACCAGCTGGAGACAAAATCCCGCATAATATATTCCATAAACTTTCCCAATTCCAAAGTTATTGATTCTGGCAAAGTCGGCCATTGCTCTTTCATCAGTATCACGGATCTCCATTTAAGAAAATTAGGCTCATCTGTGAATGGATAGTAGCGCTCAAAGAACTTGTTTTTCTCTTTCACTACGTGACCTCGAATCGTATTATCTAGGACGTCGTAGCCTGCAGTTGACATTAGGGAGGTATACGCTGTTTCTTCTTCTGCCCAAGAATTGAGACCTGAATTAGCTTGCGACATTGCCTTTGGCTTTGGAAAGATTTGACCATTCTCGCTTCCTGATGAGGATGCAATATTTTGACGTTCTCTCATTGCTAGCAATTCTTCGTGTACATTTAATGCTAATCCAAGACCTAGGCCAATTCCGATTGTTGTTCCTATGATGGTTAGCACGAGTCTAATGCTTGGAATAACAAGCAACGTCCAAATGACAGAGCCATGTCCAGTCGCAATAAAAGAGAAAATTATGGCTATTAGGGGTACTCCTATTGACTGAAAGCCCTTTTCTTTGAACCATCTTATTGCAGAATCGATCGACGGATGAGATGTAGTCATGTTTCCATTTAGAATACACAGCCTTCAAGTAATTTGAGTACATATTCTGATATCGTGTGAACTCGTGTACTACCCATTGTTCCACAATTATGTCAAATGCGACACTCCGACTTCAGCGAACGGGATGGGACAATAACTTAACTTACTGTAAGTCTTGATCCATAATTATGTCAAAGGTAAGCACACCCGTTACTGGTAGAATTGGTTACTGTACTATCTCCACATTTAACAAAAGCAATCATCTGGAAAATGCTATGCCAAGTAAAGCTGACTAGCTATTAATATCTATTGGTAATTTTGGTGCATACATTGGTCAAATTTCTTGAAGGTGAACATTAAGCCCATTTCAAATTTCCAAGTTCAATTCAGAAAGTCATAAATGCTCAAATACAGGAGGTCAGAAATATTTATGAAGAATTTTCGTTATCCAGATATTACAGAAACTCTGGTGCTTCATAGACTCAATCGGTATTTGGGGATTTTAGTGCATATAAACAATCCAAGTTATCAAACATAACAAAGATATCTTGGTTCTTGGATGTAACAAAAGTAGAACCCTTCAAAAATCCTATCAAGAAACGTTCTCATGTTCTTGAAAGCAAGAATGGCAGCCTGAGTAAGAAGTCTTTGACATTGTTTGTAGTGACAACTGACTTATATCTTGGTGTTGATAATCTATTTATAGCATTGGAATTGAGTAGCCAAGCAACAACCATTCTTGCATCACTAATTCCAAGCAGCATCGACCACATGATTCAACTATCAAGATTCACATCGAAATTGAATGATCTTCACCAAACTTTGGAGCTGCAAATGATCTTTCAGAGAAACATCTGAAGCATTGTGAAACTCTCTTGCAATTTTTTTAAGGTGATCCTAAATCCATTACATCTGAGTGAAATCAACAATGTAATTAGCAATTTGAATGCTTCAAGGAATTTCAAATACAATACGTCTCTAAGAATCAAATTCTCGTAAAATTGCATGGAATTTCTTTTTCTCCGAGACATCGTCAGTCATTTTCGGTCAATTTCAAAATCAATCCCACCTCATGCAATCTCGGGCTCATCGTGGTGGCTGGTCCACCTCGATTTGCGATCTCTTTTCGGATCCAAATCGAAGAAGTAACTGTTGTGCCTTGGCTTGTTGTGGATTGCTCCTTTCCGATCGCAATGCTCATTTGATGCTCGAAGAACAACGTCCATCTTGGTGGAAACGTTTCTGTTGGAATATCGGTGTACCGGTTGGTTTATTGCTCTTTCTCAACATCTTGGAAGCTTTCCTCGCGACTGACAATACCAAGGAAACTTGGGATGCAGCTATTACATTGACAATGATACTTGTAATCCTAATTTTGTTGTGTCGTGCAAGATTCGAACGCACGAAAGTCAGACGAGCAGTAATGATGAAAATGTGGGAGATGCGAAGAAGTGTCGGTAACGGATCAGTGGATCCCTATCTGGAGTTACATTCTCATGATATTAGGATGGCTCATGCGACCTGTTCGTGTTATCCAAAGGATATTGCATATACGACTGAAACAGAAGGTGAAGAAATTGAAAATCCGCCACCCTGTGACATTTGTACATGTATCTGGAACTCTCTCAAATGTTTGTGCTGTGGAGGATTCTGTGGATGCTGGTTTCAAATGTGTGGTATGTGCGCGATTGGGCAAGAAGATCGAGAGATTCAATTACTCCTAGACAAAAAGCAGCTTCAAGTCGACTACATTACGTTTCAACCGTACGGCGAGTATTATCCACAGATTCAAGCCCTTCGTGCCGCCAATGATGGATCTTTATTTCGACATTGGAGTTCAATTTCCTTACTATCCTACAACCTACTCAAGTTCTTGCTTACTTCCCTTGTTGTTCTAACAATTGTTGCGCTGCTCAACATTGATCCAAAATTTCAAATTCAAAATCTGATTGTAGTTTTGGCTACATTTACTCAAGCTTTTGTTGTGCTCTACTTCTGCCACTGGCAGTGGAATCGCCTTGACTTGAGTTTGGATGCTCTGATAAAGTATTTTGGATCAGGTTTCGTTCTATGTACTTTTCTAGCAATGTTGTATGAGATGATCGTCAGCTCAATACTTGGCTTTATCTCCAATGTTATCCTTGTTATCGGAATATCGAATGATATCAACGAGGCTATGTCACCAGAGCAAATGAAACAAGTTGCTTCTGACTTTGCAAAAGAGCATGTAGGAATATTTGCAGTTTTTGTCTTCTTGAATGCATTTTTGGTTGCAGCACTCGTGGAAGAAATCTGCAAATACTTTGGGTACTACATGGTTGAAACTCCTGACATTTTGGACCCTAATGATCTAATTCTGGATACAGTATCGGATGATATCCAGTCTAGCGGACAGGAAGACGGAGTCAATCCTGTTGTCCCTCGATCAAGGCTTTCAAGAGCGGCGGCAATAACTGTTGCCATGGTTGCAGTGGCTTCTGGATTTGCCTGTTCTGAGAACTTACTCTACGTTTTTGTTTACACTCCACCAGGACTTTCAAATGAGATTGCAACACTTGTGGCACGATCCATGTTTCCTATTCATCCCTTGTGTGCCGCCATACAATCTATTGGAGTCGTACGCCGCGACATCGAACACTTATCTGCATGGCAGCTGGGCACCATACTCTTTCCTTCCATTATTTTGCATGGTGCATTTGATTTCGTCTTGATGCTACTGGAGTTCTTGGAAAAAGCTAATAATCCAGATAGCAGCTCCACAGATGATTCAAATTTTAACGAATGGGATGATAGTGATACACTTCCTTTCATTATTTCTATTTCGATGGTAATTGTGGGTCTATTTTACTACTTCTGTGAAAGTCACAGCCAAAAGAAAAGGCTTCAAAACATGGACCAAGCCGAATCCTTTGGGAACAACTCATCTGGAAATGTTGTTTAAGACATGTGTTTCCATAACCTTTAAGGCTACAAATTAAGTGCTTTAATTATAGTCCAAATTCTTAACATCCAATTTTCACATGGGGGAAAATATCTTCTTTCTCACCACAGCTAATTCTCCCAACTAGGTAATAAAATATTGTGATAGAAGTATCGCATAATTTTCGATGGATCAAGGGCCTGTCCAAAATGGATTATTTGATAATGGACGATTTGTATCATCCAGCCACAAACTTTGTATGAGGGAAGAATCCAAATAGCCCAAAGTGTCATCTGAATCTAAGAAATCATTTGGATTTTCAAGAATTGTTGAAGATGGAGGGATCGAAGTTGTGGGGTTTGCAAAAGGATTCGCTGTTGGAAGAAATGACAGAAAATCCCAAGCAGGCGGAGCAGCTAAATGAATTGGAATCGTATCAGATGCTGAATGCTCGGTAAATGGAGTGAAACCCGGTGGTGGTAATATACCAGGTGGCGGTCTCGATTCTGACGATGGTGTTAGGAGCGAATGTGTGAGAGAAGAATTTGTGATTGCTAGGGGTAAGTTCATAAGAGGAGATTGCACGATCGCATTGAGGTCTTGACGCTCCGGTGAAAGTTCGTGACTTTTCTCAGGCCTTATGATTCTGTGAGGATCTCTGTTCTTATCAGTCATTGAATCAAGCTCAGAACCTGAGAAATTTACTGGAGATGACACACTTTCCAGAAGGGCAGTGGGTACAAGCAAAGCAGGACCATTTCCATATTCTGGCGTTTTGTATAGAAGAAGCTCCTTTTCTTGTTGACTCGCATCGATATGACTCATTGACACATCTACTGCCGCTTCTTCTTCAGATTCCACAGGATTTGAGTCCAATTCCATGCTTTCTACGTGCGAAAAAGAATCACCCAAACCATTTTCAATTTTGGGTAATTCACTCATGATATCCAGAAGTTGCTGCAATTTGATGCGAGTGTCAAGCTGATTTCCCATACCATCCTGGGTAAGCTTTGAATTTTCATTATTTTGAATGAAGACCAGCCGCTCTTTAGCTTCTTCAATCGTGAGATATGGTCTAGGCTTTTCGATAAAGTTTTCAAATGGAGAAAATCCTACCATCTCTTTAAATTCCTTCGCTTTTTTCCCCTTAATAGCATCTTCCTTTAATTGTAGCTTATCACTTAACACTCTCACAAGATTTCCAACACTGCAAAGTTGAGTCCAAAATGCCTTTTGGTGAAGTATAGTATCCTGATGAGACTCAAGAAAATACGAAAAGCTGCCAGTGAACAAAAGAGCGGACAAACCTCGAATCGAAGAGACGCCCTCTGAACATGACTCAGACATCTTCTCAAGAGTTAACTCGACTCTTTTGGCAAGAGAATCCCCGAAGCGAAAAACCAATATCTTCGATAATGTTGAGTTGACCTGACTCACAGTGAAAGCATTTATCGCTACCATTCGACACAGAAGCGTATCTGATAGCCAGTTGTTGGATAAAAACTCATCTAGGGTTTTGATAAAAGGATCCATATTGGTCGACTCATTCGTATCATCAACCTTTGTTTCATTGCTCCGACCTTTATGAAGATGAAAATGTAGATCGACAAAGCTTGCAGCGAAATGCTTGCTAGCAAAAGATTTACGAGCCCTTGCTAAATCTGTGGAATTTTTCTTTGGTGGAGGTGCTGAGTGAACGTTTGAAAGATTTTCGAGAAGCCATTTTTCATTTGACTGAAACAAGCGATCGATATTGGCCATCGACGTTTCAAATGGCTTACAAGATGCTTTGATAGACCGCGCGTACCAATAGAGAGCATTACAAGATGAATCTTTTAGTTGTTCAAGAACAGCTAATTGGTTGTAAGGATTCCCATGTCCTGGGGCGAACATAGCGGCTCGTTCATAGTGCAGAGCTGCTTCCTGGTACTTTTCACTATAACGGTAAAGGTCCCCTAAATAGATTTCAAACCGGTGTAAGATGGCAACAACTGCCTCCTTTCCCTTTTCATCCAAATCATCTTGAGTCAAGTCATAACTTTGGCTGCTCCCTTCACATGGTTCTAAAGGTGTAACGATGAGAGAAGAGTAGAAATTGATTAAATATCTGTAGAGATCCATTGCTTCTTGTAAAAACCTCCGAAAGTTTGCAACGACAGTTGCGACAGCAGTCGGATTAGAATTCTTATGTTTCTTGCATCGTGCAATTTCTTTCCGCTCATCTCCGATTCTAGGATAGAAACAATAACGCCAGAGTCGATCTAATACTCCGTGTTCATAAGCTACTGCAGGATTTCGAAGCAAACAATCGGAATACAGTTCACATAAGCGTATTCTTATTGATTGCGAGTCATCCCGACGGATTCCAGTGGTATGGTCGTACTGGAACTGTTCTAAATCTTGTTCCAAACGTTGCAGTGACGCCAATGATTCCTCTATTCGAGACTGTTCACTCTTTTTAGAATCTTGCGACATTTACAGAAGTTTTTAGTCTTCAGCGTTCAGACTTAGTCTAGAATACACGAGGTCTTATTGCCTGAAATAATTTATGAAGTGCGTTCCAAAGATGGCTTTTTGATTAGACTAGCAGTAACAGTCAAACTTCAATCGAACCAGGATCAACAATTGTCGTCTGTACTGCTATAGAGTTTGAAAGGGTAGAAAGCATTGAAAGCGTTCCAGTCCAATTTCGCTTTCCTCTTCTTCACGTGTTCTGAAAGAGTTAATGGAATTTGAACGAAAGGCACAGGGACAATCCGAACAAATTTTTTATGTTGCTGTGAGATTCACTAGTAATCAACTTGAGAGCAGTCCAAATACCAACAGTATACTGGTAAACGAATCTTTACAGCCCTACAATTCCTGCTATAAAACCGGTACACAAACTTTCATGTCAACGCTACCAAAGACAGTTTATAGTGGCTTGCCACGACAAGTTTCACGAGATCCCAAACATGAATGAGATGAAATTTCCTGAAGAATGGATGACAATGATCCTAAAAATCATTCCATATATGGAATCATGATATAGATTTAATCTTGAGTTCTAAACGAGGAAGGATAATATAATCCTAATATCGAATCCTAGTTAGTTCGCATGCTGTGGATTTGCGTACTTTTGAACGTTGGTAAAAGATGACGGTCTTCTAAAAAATATTAAATTTTCTTGAACATTACTGTTTGTCCAAAGTTTAGTGACAAGAAAAGGAATGCCATGTAAAAGACATTGGGAATGCAAAGCAAATACTGAGTTTAAGGTGCAGTTTAGCTATTTCTTCTTTCAACTTAAACAGTAAACTAATAAGAAATAGAAAAATTCAATAATTGAGTGATCTAGAGAAGGAATTATCAGGCGAAGCTTTAAGGTTTATTTTCAATGAGAACTACAATACTTCAAAAAAGTCAAGCCATAATCCAAAGAAGGAAGGAGTAACAAAATATGGACATCATGAAGGGTTAATCATTTGATTCCACGTGATTCAATGTCAGTATAAATAAGCAATGAATTCAATTGAAGTTTTCAACTCATGGTGCTCCAAGATTCCCCATCTTGGAAAAAACTGGAAATATTCTAATCTAGTACTCATTACCTAAAGTTGTCATTTCAGTCCTGGAATGTTCTACACACACTTCCCATTTACCAGCAATGTTTCATCATCAGTAAAGTTTTCTGATCAAATAGCTTTATCCTCCTTCATTATATTTGCTAATTCCTACAATATATAGATTGACTGTGCGGTGTCTCATTGGTGATTCTCATAACTCATGCTGTAGATTGAACACATATTCGCAGGGTTTATCTACATTTAAGTTTTCTGTATCCAAGGCAAATGATCTGAGGATATTATTCACCACTTTGTGTACACACTCATCGATTGGACATTCTTGTGGGTTGACGTTAGTGTCATAATAAAAGTAATACATTTGATTAAACAAATGATTGAAGTCAACATAATTAGCAAAGACTGCAAGCTGAGCGCAAGGGAAATTTACTATCAGATATAGTGGCTTTTGACTATCTCATACCATCCTGTGTCTGGATCTAAATCAGTGACTGCATGCAAAAAGGGTGCTTGGGATATGATCTTTGTAGAAAAATGACCTACTGGATCCACACAGTTGTCAGATTCTACCCTTTTGGGAGGAAGTAGATTGATGCCATATAGATTCCATGTTACTTACAGCCATGACAAGTGAACATAGACATTCAACCTCTTGTGTGAGATCAAGCCATGTCATGGTATTTTGACTAATGAGTGCAAGTCTATACGGATGATGAAATATCAATGGTAACAGGATATCACTTTCTGTCTTGAGAAATGAGGGATGTACACTTTGTCTTTGTACCAAAGAAGATCATGTGTCTTTAAAAATGGTATGCTATACTATGAGGTTGAGACAGTGTTCTTCTCTTAAACTCTTTGTTACTGCTCCTTGAACATTATGGCAACATGAATTGTAAATTCTCTGCTTCGATTTTTAGATCATCTATTTCTTGGTGGTACGTGAACTAGATGAAGATTGAAAATAAAGTGGATGCCTTCCCACAGGCCTGAAAGAATGCACTCTTTTTAACCTAGGAAGTATTTAAATTGACTTATTAAATTGTATTTGACTTCTGTGATCATACGGAAACGTTAAGAGACTTGAATTATGTAAGCAAATCAGATTCATGCAAAAAAGGGTATTCATTAAAATGAATTATATAATTTAGCAGCATCAAAACATGAAACACTGCAATACAAACATCAAGAGTCCAACAGAATTACCATGGGTTTTAATGGTAAGTAGTGCATCAACGCTTACATTGTAGTATATTCAAGACTTGAATGGGTGTTCTGTCTGAAAGTGGACTTCATTTTACCGTTGTAACAAGATGCTTTGATTCTTTCCAATACAATTGTTAGTCAATTAAGATTTTGGTAAATTTTATCAACATACAACGTTTCATCATGATTCTCATACTAAACTTTTTTTCATTTTGACTTGGTTGAAATTCATCATCATGTCATTGATTGCCTTTATCAGGCTTGTTGTTGACATTTCATCATACACAAATTGTGTTGTATTCAAGTGTTCCTTATACAGTAAAGAGTGATGGCGAGGAATCACAATTGGGATGTTGTGGCCAACGGCCTGACTTATGAATTGATTCATCGTAACATTATTGACATCCATATCGAACAGAGGTGGCAGAAGTAACATGGCATGACATTGAGAAAGGGCACGGTGATTGGATACGTAACTTTGAAAATCTTCCCTAAATGTTAAATATTCCAACAAGCTTGATGGAAGCCTTGTTGAGTTCCGATAAAGTTCTGCAGGTCCATATAATTGAATATCAAGTATTTGTGACATCCATGGATTCAATGCTTCCGCTAAGGGATCAAGTGATTTGGGAATTGGTACACATAATTTTAGTCCTTCTTGTATGGACAGAGATGTTGGAGCAGAAAACGTTGGAAATTCCTTGGGAAGATACCAACAATCAGATACATTTTTGGGTGAAAGAAAGCAAGTTTTAGCTTTCAGTCTACCTGGGACATGGATGGTAGGATTTTCTAACACACAAAAGATATTTTTCTTTGCCCTTACGATTTTGAATTGTATAAAATAGTTCGAGTCACATGAGGCAATAATGTTGGCAGCATATGATGTATTGCTGCTCTGATCTTTATAGCCCAAGATGGAACCAAATTGAATAAATCTACCATCAGTCACTCTGGTACGTAACAAGCCTTGAAGATGCTCTTGAAAATATGTCATCCATTTAGCGGCCTCACTCACTTTGAATACCATGACACGGGCAACTCCATAGAAGGGAAATAAGTAGTCAAACACAATTGGATCGGATGAAATGAGTCCTCTACCTTTACAACCTATCTCCTCCCATAGTAATGGATGATGAAGTGGGATACTTTCAAGACTGTAATATTGACTGTCAATCTTGGAATGAGTGATCAAAACACGGCATGTTGAATTGGTTATCCTTAGTTCAACCTTATCACCCTTACTATTGACAGGCTCTAAGATGAGTGGGTTCGGAGCTTTTCCAGTTTTGAAACTCTGAGTTATCGGATCGAGATTTTCCAGAGTTGATTTGGCACGTGTTGATTTGAGTTTATCATACCGTTGCATGATTGCCATGTCATCTGCATCTAATCGATGACAGAAATACTTCAAATCCGATAAGCGACAGTTATTGATTCCAGTATTCAGACACGATCTTTCTTCTGTTTTGTATATTGAGCCTAATCTGCCGTCAATTTTGGAAAAAGGATTGATAGCCTTATCATCAGACCCATCGGATCCAATTTCATAGTAATTAAAGTAGTAACCCATAATCCAGTCACCCAGCATACAATATCCCAACTCATTCGTCCAATTTCCAAAACTCTT